>CABFWB010000487.1:122822-142084 GCA_902151455.1 Timema bartmani | reverse complement strand
CCAGTGTGGCTGGAAGGTGTTCTTTGGGGGATATAAAAGGAAGGGGGTGAAAGGGTGACGAAAGGATAAGACGGAGCCGGGATTACGCGGAACCTTCTTTACTTGCAATGCTTTCTAAAGGAACTGGAGTGGAATGTTGACTTCACTCCTATTCGAGCTTTCACCGCTTTCCCCTCCGCCGTTAGCCTTAGTTTACCCCGACTTCCGTAGACACTTTACCGGCTGATGTTTGTAAAAGGTCTTAGGGCACATTCAAGAAATGTCACAACGAGTGTGTGTGTGTAATAGTTTATACCTCAGTAAGCCATTGGGGGGGGGGGCTTGATGAACAACTCAAAACAGTCAACAGAATTATTATGGAATTATTATTTTTTAGTTACAATTTATTTGGTATATATTTACAAAAGTATGCTTACTATAAAGCTTTTTACGATAAAGGAATATTTTAAGAGTCTTAACTATCGTGTAATCTTGATTAAAATGTATTCCAAGGTTTTCAGCTCATTTGTTAAAGAATTATTAAACATATTACTGTGGATTTGAAACCACATCCCTCTAAAGACCCTCAGTGGTAAGCGGAGAGGGGGCTTAAAACTATATCATTATCTCTCTACATCATGATATACTATTATATTTGATTTGGTATTAATAATATAAACAAATATGTATTGATACATAAACAAAACATGACCGCCTCTGTGATCTAGTGGTCCAAGTTCCTGCCTACAATTCCCGAACTTCCAGGTTTGACCCCCCGGTGGTTCCAGATTTCTCTGTGAAGCAGTGGGTATGGACTGGGATTAGCTCAGCTTCGTCAGGACAAATGAGGAGCTACTTGAATGGAAAAGTGGCGGCAATGGTTTATAAAATTTAGATTAATGGCCGGATGGTTCATTTCTAAGCATATGACACCCTCTATCCGCAAAAGTTGGAACTATTTTCGCCAACAGGTAGTGGGTCACTCGATCGGGGCAGCTCGATGGCGGGCCATGTTTTTTTTAAAATACAAAACATGGTGTTTTATATTGTTTTATATTTCACATAAAAAATATAATTATTTTTTACGTTTGGCAGTATTCTGATAGGTACAGTCCAATTTTCATTAAAAAAAAGGGGGCCATATCTGACAGCTAAGAAAGCTACGAGATCTATTTTAATAAATTCATAAGTCAAGTCATCTGATATTCAGCTGTAACGTTTTATAGATAGTACCGATTTTTTAAAAACAATTGTATTATTATTGAGGAGATATATTAATTTGATAATAAAAAAAGAATGTTTTTATGAATGTTGTTAGCGTGTTGCTTTGTAAAGGTCACGCCACACAAAGCACTCAATTATTATTAATTTTTTACTATATTCATTTTATTACCTGTTGAGATTATACTCATATATGATATTTACTCTAACGGGGTAAGGATGAGGAAGGAAGCATTTTAGAGGTAGTCTTACAGTTTTTTCATGGAAGGACCGTGGTAAACTATTTAGGAAAAACAGCCCTCAGTAGACCCAACTGGGATTCGAACCCCGATCCCCTCATATTTAGCAGGCCAGTCTATCACGATATCAACGTTCGCCCACTGAAGCGGGTATTTAGTTAATTACAGTAAATATAATTTACTTCTCATAGTCGTAAAATTCAATTGTCTTTACTTTAATTAATTAAATACTTGATTGCTTGATATGGGGCAAGCTTTCTTAGTTTAAATTATCAATACCTTTAAAATAACATTAATAATATTATAAAATGTTATCATTGCTAATTTACCTTATAGCTATTGATAAATTACATATCAAATAAATTTACTACAAAAATGGACATGTAATATCTAAATCCGATTAAATACACCAGTGTTTCCCAAACTGTGATACGCATACCTTCATGAGTAAGTGAAGGATTTTAGGTGGCTCATGGCATATCACTGAGTTTTATTAATCATGAATTTTTTTTTATTACAAGTAGGGCTAGTAAAGAAATTAATGCAAATTTTAACATAATTTCATGTACTTTTATAAGCCTTTATCCTCTGTCATGGCTTGTTTGGCTCACTACTAAGACCTTATTAAAATCTGTAAAGACTGTTTATAATTCATAAGATATTATGTATTTGTTTGATATTTTGAAGATAAGGGTTGGAACGTTGCTACCACATCCGTCTTTAGTAAATGGCAAAATTTTGAGAAAAAACTTTGCTACACAACATTACATTTTGACGTGAATACGTCTTTAAATTTGCTACCATACGGGGGCAATCCAAAAAACCTAACGATAACAAAATCGGGGGATATAGTTTGGTGTTGTAGTTTCGAATCTTTCCTCTACAGCCAAAATTAAATTATACCACTGGATAGCTAAAGGATCAAAGAATTCATTACAATAAGCGAGAACAGTGACGCATCGCGCGCCGCCATTTTGAGGTTATTTTGCTGCGTATCGAGATTTGCAATTAGTATAACTTTTGACTCGGAGAAGCTACGATGTTCGTTTGAGTTTTAATCGTCAGCTGTCGTCAAAATCTATCGATTGTGTATAAAACATTAGTTTAAAGTAGTAACAGTGAATATAATAAGGTGTTAGAATAAAAAAATATTATCAAAAATACAGTTTGGCGTTGTAGTTTCGAATCTATCCTCTACAACCGGACCTATAATTAATAAAGTTATATTGTAACACAATAATTATTTGTTTCCTTGCTTTTATCCTAAATACATAAATAAAAATATTTTATTTGAAAAATATAACCCGTTACATAAACGTATTCACGTACAACACACGACACATGACACAGCCACACCCAATTTTTTTCAAACGTATAACAAAAATATATTTATGACGCTACTTATAAGATGAGTAAAATTCTTTATTAGAATAAAATGAGTTTATATTAGTTTGTACAGTACTATTCCTTAGTTATGAATAACATTTAAATAGTAGTCTGGCGCAAAAGTACATCTCTAAATAATATCTTACTTTGCGCTGATGTTGACATCTTTAATGAACCAGCTTCTCTTGAAAAGATCACTCTGGGATATTAAAATTTTTTTTCACTTAATTTACCAGTGCTCTATCATTAATTATTTAGAGACTTGGTAGTGATGAACCTCTAAGTGGAAATGTAATTACTAATATAAACGTTCACAAGAAATGAATGTCGTCCCCAGGAGACATTCATTCAAAAGCCCTGTCATCTTTCTTAATAATTTAAGAGGAGGCTCCATTGTTTTAAGCTTCATTTTCTGTAGAGCGCTCTTCTGTTAAGTCAATAACCTACAATGGAAAGAGTCCTCGTCATTGTGAAAAGGCCAACGGGATGTTTTAGTTTGAAAAACGTAGGCGAAATAGAATGGTAGGCTCATAAATGCAGGAGTAAACACTTGTTATGAAGGAAGAGATGTAAGTTTCAGTCTTACTTTTTTAGAAGGGAAATACATTTTTTTAAGGTAGGGTGTGAGTAATAAATAACAAGTATATTAACATATTGTTTTATTATATTTTGACGATTTACATCTTCAAAATCTTTTTTGAACCACGTCTTACTACCCAGCCTGGTTATCCACACTAATTATACAAATGGGGTAGGTCTGAGGAAGGTAGAATTTTAGAAGAAATGTGCCTCCAATCATGTGAAGGAAGAGTGAAAGATCATGAAAAAAAACCTTTCGTACCCACAGCTGGGATTCTAACCCAACATCCCCGTCACCAGTAAACCAGACTGTATGAGTTTGACGTTTAGTCCGCCTGCTTCATCGGTGCGGGGAATATGATCTACGAGTTGGTACTTGATTATTTAGCTCTAAGAATCTTTTATGTTTTATGATTTTTAGCCATAGTTACTCAATCATAATATTTTACTTTAACAAATTCATTAAATGCGGCACAGTTTACTTATCGTATTCATTGTTGCCAAAAAACATAAATACTCCTACAAAAGTATAAGATTAGAAGAACACATAAATCCTAGTCCTCATCGTATTTTTGTTGTTATTGTTGTTGTTATTATTATTATTATTATTATTACTACTACTACAGAGCTTATTTTTAAATGGCATCATAAATTTATTCGATTACATAAATGTTTACATAACAACGCCATAATCTTAAGCCAGATTGCGTGTTCTCAAACTGTTAAAACTTACTTTCACTATTGGGTACATATTTTCCCCCCTGATACGAGTTAATAAAATATTGAGTGCAGTGTTTTATACAGAGGTTTTTAGCATTGTCGTCATTGTTTGGATAAAATGAAACAAATATTACCGTTTTTTTTCTTATATCAAGGTAAAATATTGTAATTGTGATAATTTTTCACCTTAATATTATGATAAATCTTTACATTGTATGTGTGACCGAACTCAAAAAAGTAGATTTTACCATCCTGTCGGTCTATCTGTCCCCCTAGCCACAGATCTGTAACGGTTTTATGGACTTTGTCCAGGGATCAAAGTTTCTGTCTCTTGTTGACTCGCGGCCGCAATACTATACCGACAATATTAGGATTGAATAAATATTTAAATATTCGTATCAGCTCATTCTCATACTTACACCAGGGATTAGGATTTCTCGTGAAATATGTTCTTTATTGTTTTATAGTAGGAGGTAGCACAATTTGTCTACTAGAGTTGTCATTTAATGGTTCAAAGTACATTTGTATTAAAACGTTAGACTTGTATTTACGTAAAAAGTAAAAATTATTTATAAAATAACGTAAAATACGTGAATAAAATACAAATTTATTTTATTAGTTGAGTATATAAAATACATATCTGTATTTGTCATTTTTTCTCTTAAAATAATTTTATATTTTTCATGAGCCAGTGGGCCGCAAAAAAAAGTTACCATGGGTCGCAAGTGGACCCCAGGCCACGGATTGAAGACCCCTGTTATAGGGCCATGCCTAGGATCTGTTTATTTTGTTTTGACCCTAGCCCTAAAATTAAGGGTAGTTTACTGATTTTTTTTAATTCCAAGTTTTTTGAGAATGGCTGAAACGATTGAAAACTAGTTTGTTTAAAATGGATATCTAGGGAGTAGTTGACCTCCCAAATAAAACTGTTTACTGAATATTTGGATAGAAATTCTTTAAATGCTAGTTTGTTGATGAGTGATTTTCAAAAATTCGAGATATTTTGAAAATTGTTCTAACGATTTTGTTTAAAAAGTATATATGGGAAGTGACATGACAAATATAGCTGTGTATTTGTTTTGGGGGTAAAACTCTTTTAAGGGTGGCTTACTGATAACTTTTTTTTTAATTTTTACATTTAAAGAAATGGTTTTATTGATTTGGTTCAAAACGGGTATCTATTAACAAAATTAAACTGTTGAAAATCTTAGCTCAAATTTAAAAAGTTGAATTATTCAAAAGTTTGAATTTAAGAAGATAAGAGTTTAGGATTAACTTCCATTTAATCCGAATCTGGGACCTATCTGGATTATTTAGTTCCGATTCGATTCGAAACTTTCAAATAATATCATTCAAAATTTCGAATCGAATACGATTCCTTTCCGCCTTCTATATTCGGATTCAAATTTTCGAAGCTTCGCATAGGTTTTAACCATAATATTTGTCTTGGTCTATCTTCTTTCCTTCTCTTTTTGATAGTGGTTTTCTCCCTTCGTTTCCTTTCTCTCTCATCTACATCCTCGCATTCACCTGCTCTCCTTTCATTCTGGGTGTTTCCAAGTAATCTGTAAACAGTGGAACAAGGCTAAGAGCTGCAGAAATGGAAACGCTAGACAATGCCATGGTGAGGGGAGAGGGGGGAGCTGTAAGAGATAAAAGGTGCCCTTCTCGTGTATGTGTGTCTATCCTTTTCCTCTCCTCTTTTCTACAACGCACAAGATATATCCGTGTGCCTCTATCCTTCTCACACCTCGCTAGGGTCAACACGGTGCTAAGTGACTTTACGTGTGCCTTTGAATTATTAATTCACTTGAGTTGTGTGTTTTAGCCACTAGAAATACTTACGGTTTTTGACAAACAAGTGGGGCGCTTGCACTCTAAAATATATATTAATGTGTAAATATTTTGGCGAATACTCATATGAGGGATTTTTTAAGAGGGGGAATAGGGGAGTATTTATTAAATATTAATTAAACTAATCCCCGTAAGGGTGATATCATGGGCGTCAGTCTCACTACAGACCAGATTGCCAGGGATGGTGAAGTCATGGTAAGAATTCGGACTGAGTGCACATGGGAATAGTTTTACACATTATATACAGGGCTATTCAGATCTCCAAGTAAAAAATCATGCAAGTTTTAGGGGGGGTGACAAGACAATTATTTCCACTTGGGCTGGCGGTGCCAAATGGCGGCGCTAAAAGGCGTCAAAGTTGGTGTTGTATGCAACTGGGAGGTATGAAATACATCGATCTTGAGCACATAACAAGTGGAGTGTGGTGTAAATTATTACTAGCAACAGTCGTTGAACTGCATGACAACGGGTACTCATAAGGAATTGCTTATTCTTTCAAAGATATAGTTGTTGGTCCTGACAAGGACCGATATTGAGAGCTCAGAGGTTCCTGAGTAAGTGGATTCACTTCTTTTTGGAAGCTACTCACTGGCAGCAGAACGTAAACATGAAGATAAATACCCATAATTTACAGCGACTGTTGAAAGTGGTGACCACCCATGTTGATACACAAGTTTAACCGTATCACAAGTCCACCGTTTCTTTGAAATAATCAGCCATTCTTTATGGGTAGATCCTCGATTTTTATTTGCTATTAACCTAAAAAAATATGTACATAAATATGTAAAGAATCAAATATTGAGATACTGGGTAGAGCGTTGACATAATTATTCTATGCTTTTCTTGTGAAATAATGGGAAAAAAAGTTTTATTTTTTGTTTAAAAAATCTAGGAAAATAAAGGAATCTTATAGTTTGAAGATGACAAAATGTCAGTGTAGGTTTCATCAGCAAAATATCTCCAATCCCCTTTATTTCCACTTTCTCCAATAGAGCTATATTAAAACTCACATTCATTTGTTCAAATTGAGCGGGAATATCATGAAATCCGAACGGAACAAGACAGTAATACCTTCCCACAAATATCATATCGCTAAGGAACAGAGGAAAGAATGTAATAATGTGGGTGGAATGAGTAAAGAAGATGAGTTGGAGGTAGGGTAAGGAGGAGGCTCCGGGGATAATTTGTTCCAGGATTTCTCGGAGCTAGGAGACAGAGATTCCGTTGTAGACCGCGTCGTAGGGGAAAAGTGGCTGGCGATGAGTAGGAAGTTTGTGGAGGGCGAGGGGGGGTGAAGGGCTATGGGGAAATTGGTAGCCTTGGAGGGGTGTTGTGGGGTGTTTTCAGTTACACAGAATCTTGGTATGAACCCCCCCACTGCCTCGTTGTTGAAGCTTTGCGTGATTTTACCGGTAGTTTAATATCTACATCTACGCATCGTCATACACATATCTGTGATGGAAGAAATGTAACGTAATTTAAATTTACTTTCTACTAGACGTTCAAAAATTAAAAGTGTATATTTTTTAATTGCTATAAATTATATGATTTATGCTAATTTTAGGAATGAGCCCTTCGAATCCTTGAGTACTCAAGAATGTTTGAGAATTCGGAAAAATTTTAGATTTGAGACTACAATATTTGTTTTATATTGATTTTTAGAGCTATTATCATGGTTTATCATAGTTTATCTTTACATAATATTGGGATAAACAACAACAAGATCTCAGGCCATTAATAAACCATTAATATGAAACAAATCAGAATTGTATGAAAAAAATCTATACCAATGTGGTAAATCTGATTAAAGCCATTAAAATAAAAATGTATCTTTAAAAAAATTATTTGGATAGTCCTAAGACCTAAACTGACCTTATTTTTAAATTTAAAATTAAAAAAATGCTTTAGACTTAAGCCATGGCAATACAACACCTGAATATTAAGTATGGACGATTTATATTAAACCGTTTTGGTTGTAGCTAATGAGTTGTAAAACCCAATTTTTTAGTTCAAGGGCACATAAATCGTCAATATCCATAGTAATAGGGAGGTTGCAAGATATTTATATTAAAATAATTTCTCTCTATGAGAAAGTAAAAGTGTAGCGAAAAATAATATGGAAAAATCAAAACGTCGCAACGTTGACCAAATGGTTTAAGACGCAAAATTTGAATTTCAACAAATTCATCGTCAAGGTTCAAATTGCATCCGAGTGTATTGGTGGTGGGTGGGGGCTAGGGATTCCCAGATATAATTTAATAACTTAATCAATCCAACTTTTTTCACGTTAATAAGGGTAAACTTTGTTTAAAATTACACTTATCATACCCTATATTAAGTTGTTATTGAATCTCGGACTAAAAGCATTAAATTAAAAAAACAATAATTGAACAAAGAGGTCAAATTAAAGAATATTCACAAGCATTTGCCTTGACTTTGTGTTCTAAATGTTCTCATACACACAGTATAGCTGATCAGAGCTGAACCGTGGATTTTCGAGTCATATACATAGACAACATATATGCGGATACCTCCACCGGTAATGAAACCATTACAATTAAATTGAAAAACTATTTCATATAAAATGTTGTTTCAATATGAATAGTTGTAAAACTCACGATAAAGTAATTATTTAACATCGGGGGCCGCATGATCTAAGCCGTCACTCTCGCAATAGGCTAGAGTTTAGCCTTCCTCATTCATAGCATATTAGCTTAATTAATGAATAGGTATATTAGCATAATTAGTACATAGGCATATAATCCAAACACGATATTAAAATAATAACAATATTTGACCAAATAATAATTAAGTAATTGGGTGAACTGTATCATTTAAAAGGGAGCTAGAATTTGAAGTTGATAAAACCACTTTGTAAACATTTGATGAAAAATACAAAATTAAATAAAGGAGGTAGCTATTATTGCTCGAACAAAATACTTCACGTATTTTTGTAATCATTGCTTCCACTGACTCTCCTGCTTATTTCGAACTACTGGCTAGTCTTTTCACTGATCCCCGCCATTATTCTCTTACCCCCCCCCTTCCTTGCGGCCCTATACGCCCCCCGAGCCCCACCATGTCCCGGGATAGCTCATCTGAAGGGGGACCTTATCTTACGTTCCGTTAAATTGACCGTGAAAATCATACGGCAAGTAGAAAATTGGTCCAGAGGGTGGATTTTAAGGAGTTGTCGAGAAATTACGAAGACGTTCCCAGCGGGAGTTTTAGCTGCGTGCGTTTTCATTAAGGTCGTACACAGTTAATGTGCCAACAGCTTGGGGTGTGAGTGAGGGGGGCGGGGGGGATTAACTCGTTCTATTTTACGAGGGAGGAAGGGGGAAGGGATGGCTATTACAACAAAAGACCTCAGATGGGCTTAAGAATGTGGACATTTCATGTTTAAAACCTGATCAACCACCTAGGTCTAAGAGATATTGGTTCTATTCCCGATTGTGGTAGAGACTAACACTAATCAACTTTTGTTTTAACGGTCATTTAATTATAATGATAACCGGCCCCGTGTTTTGGTGGTCACTGCATTTAACAACGAGTCTAGGGATTCCGGGTTTGATCCCCCTGGTACCTTAGGTATTTTTACCGAAAGGGGAACTACCCCAATGGTCATCAGGGTTTGGTTAATTAGGCTCAAATTAGGTTGAAGTGTTTCTACTTGTTCCACACCCTCATACTCACTACCATCCTTCCCCCATCTCATCGGGACATGGAAAGAGCCTCCATGAAAAGGATGTAATATTAGTATATTCGGGCGTCACCTGGGCAACGGTACATTTAGTACTAGCCAATCTTTCCACTACTGGGCTACTAATTTTGCAGACAAGATGCGCAAAATAATAATAATTGCACAAAAAGGTAAAGGGGGATGCACTTGTACAGGTATCAATCTTGTCTTGTCTTGTTTGTCTGTGACAGGAAGAATGAATGAGTTTCAGATTTCAGCCGTGTGTACTGAGGAAGTGTTTCATAAATTGATTCCCATTTTCTTTCTATTTACACAAACGCGTGTTTTTATCCTTTAAAATCCAACCAACCTCTACACTAAGCCATTGGGGTAAATAGACCGACAGCCCGAATGGTTACTAAGACTCGGAACATGTAAAGTAATGATAATATAGCCTGAATGGGTGCTAGGACTCAGAGGTAAAACAAACTACTTGTTAGTAATCCATATTTAACTGCGACCAAAGAATCAAAGTGGGAACAGCGACTAGCAGAAAGCGCCATTTCAAATCGGAATAAAAAAAATCCTTCAGGATCAGAATTGGAATGAGGAACTTGAAAAAAACCTCAACAATCTTCAGTGTCACATAAGAAGATGCAGGAACAACCTCCTAAATTGGGGCCAATCGTATGGCAGTGCTAGCCTATGTGGAAAACCCCAGACGATGGAACACGTCCTGAGGTGCCAACTCCTACCAGTTCCCTGTACACTCCAGGATCTAGGCATGTGTAATCAAAATGGTGGAATTTGCGCCAAACACTAGAGAGATATATGAAGTTATTTTTGATTCTGCCAAAGGAGATATGAACTTGTTACTTACCCGCTTCGGTGGTAGCATAGTCTAAGGCACAATTCAGGCACTATACTAAACTGTCGATGACGAGATCGAGGTTAGAATTGTGGTCGGATGTACTGAGAGTGTTTTTTTCCAAAATTATATTCCACTCTCCCTCCACGCAAATGCGGGTACGTTTACTCAAAACATAGACTTTCTTATCCCTAAAACCATTATCAAGATTAGTACATAAGCGTATAACCAGAACGGTTAGTAAGACGCGGTACTAAAAAAACTTGTTATTTGATTGTGATGGAGTTTTTAGTGCAGTAATAGAATATATTATGTAAGTAAGTATTCAATCTAAACAAATGAATAAGTTAAAGGGGGTAGTTTTAAGGAAAATTGCGAGAGATCGGGTAACTACAACAATAACTCACACCTTTTAGTGCCTCCGTTAAGCTATTCACCCACTCGAGTCTCGTTTGGATTGAAATTGACGTTTATAACGTGACAGTAGAGTCAGGTATTCGTACTTAGCTATAATCTCTGTTCTAGGACAGCGGAAATGTCGAACTTGCGTTCCGATCCATGATTATGTACGGCCCCATGTACTATTTGACCCTATTTGTATTGCTATAAACGTTGTAGAAATAAACATTTAGGTTAGTGAAAATGGGAAATTGTTCGTTATTTTGTCATTTATAGCAAGTGAGGTTGGTGTACAGAACTATTATTTTATATTTTCCAGATATTTATTCCCGAAAATTGTTAAACTTGCGCAGCAAATATGTGTAAACTGTAATGAATGGCACACAAAAGTTTTTGAACAGTTTTTCATATTATGTAAAGGAAAATACACCAGACAGATCACGGCTTATGGAAGTGCATTGGTGGTAAATTATCTTAATTTAAATACAGCATTTTAAGCCTAACGTACATACCCTTGCACCAAAAAAAAAGTCTCAAACATTTGAAAAAAGAAGAAGAAAGGAATTATTAAAATTTTAGATATATTTAATTTTCTTTTTATAATGATAACGATTTAAAAAGTTATATTTTTCTTTCTTAAGCTGGCGTCAATGTTGAATTTTCTACAACTAGGCCCGCTCAATATTTTTAGTTTTAATTGTAGCCCTTTTGATCAAACGAGTTTTACAGGCCTGTTATAAAATATTTATTATCTCACCACGTCTTTTTACCCTTCCGGACTACACCTATTTTAATTGCGTTATGAGGAAGCTAGAATATAGAGGAAGGGTATTCGCATTTTCGTGGAAGGAGAACAAAAACATATTTTTTTTAAAAAACACCTACACTTCACCCTGCCGGGATTTAAATTTGTATTTCCCCGTTTTTTACACATATTCATTTACCAATGATGTGGGTCTAGTCAATTTCAATCCCACATATACTAAGCGCCTGTAATAAGCAAAATTACTAAATACATATTAAACTTAGCACATACATGGTCTGACACTTTACCTCAGTCAGTAATGTGTCCGTCTAGTTAGCTAAGTGTCCCTGTTTCGATTCCCAGTAGGGCCGAAAGAAATATCAATGGTAAAATGTGGGTTCCCCCCTTTTTCAAAAGGATAAATTAATGGCTGGGGCTGGGTGCTGTGTCTTTTATAGATTTAAATGAGATTATTTATAGCAGTTGGTTCAGAAAGTGCACGTTAAAAACCTTTGATCAAAGGAGAAACAAAAAACATACGTGGGTGACATATGTGTTCACCTGTCGAAATATTTATAAATGAAGCCACGTTTCGCCTTGATTTATGGTAAAATCAGTATAATACAATGAAGAAGTGGGACACCATCAAGTTATAGTATAGTAAGCAACCCATCCCTGACACACGAACTTTATGTTTCCACCATGCCCATCATGATTCGACAATCCTGAAACCACTGTACCAGACACCAACAAAAACAATGAGTACACAACAACTTGTTACTCGACAGTCCCACGAGGACTTGTCTCAGCTCAAACTTCTCTCCTTCCTCTTCCGCTCCCTTTACATTGAAACCAGCCGCCTCCGGATCCCCTCCCCACCCCGCATCACTTGTCACGGAACACTTCCTTAACAATACCAAGACATGCTCTGTTTACGAGCGAAGTGTGTAGGAAATAATTTGTTCATGTATTTCGTCACATCCGTTTAAATCCATAGAAACACACTTGATCTACTCTCCTTCTATGGTTTGAAATATTGTTTGGTTTGTCCATTGATGAAGGTAGGTTGTAACATTTTGTTATAAAGAGCGCGTCTCACTCAACGGATAACCCCCTACTTAGGTAATACAGCTCACCGTGGTGGGGTTTTCTTTATTCTACTTTTAAAAAGACCTTTGTAAAATTGAGACCAATGGAAATACAACAAAACCTTAACATATCTGGGCTTATTTTAAAATTAAATATTTACTAAGATGGTCCCCATCTCACTGTTATCAAGAGAATAATTCAGAATTACGTATATCAATGCGTTTCCTACTTCGTGTGCTATTTGGTATCAAGTATCATGATTAATTGACTGTTACAATAATTGGATAAAGATAAGGAAGATAAAATGTAGAAGCAAATATACCAGAATGTTCTTGAAGGGGTAGAAAACTATTTGGGAGTGTACTTGGCTGAGATTCCAATCCCGTTCTCCCCATCATCTGAAAATCAGAATATATGAGCCTGTCTGACATTAATTTCCATGTTCTCCCAGGTGCGGTTATAATATATATATATATATATATTTATTTATTTAATTTCTCTATTTATCAAATAAATCTCAAAGCATTGGTAACTTATTTTAAATGACAAGTCTAAAATATTTGGTCATGTAGAATCTGTAGAAAATTTTCTAAACTGTTTCCCGATCTGTTCATGGTAGATTGTCATATTATGCGACACTTTTAAAAAAACTATCTAGTTCTTTAAAAGTCGTTTTTATCCCATGTTTTCCTTTACTTGGCTTCAAAAATAAATATTTTATCAAATTATATACATCAGTTAGAGATTTTTTACTTGAACACGCATGCATTTGACTCTCACACAAGCTAAAAAATAATGCTCTAGAACAGGATTTCTTAAAATATGAATCTACTAGAAACCAGCATTGGAATATTTAGAACGTATTATGGTCCATCATTTTTTTAGAGGCGTGTGAACTTAATATTTATTTTATACATTACATTTTATTTTTGAATATTACTCACAGTGCTTAGTTATTTAAAATTTCTCCTTTATTTTTCCACCACCTGATTTATCCACGTTGGAGTAAGGAGATGGAAGTATAGTTTAGAGGAAATATACATGCATTTGCTTAGAGGGATAGTGGAAAACAATTTAGGGGCTGGGATTGAAACCCTGACGTCTGCGTCATTAACAAACCAGACTAAATGAGTTTGACTAAATGAGTTAGTCCGCGTGTCACTGACGAAGATGTTAAAATATCAACTGAAGACTCTTTTAAACGTGTTCATCAATGCAAGCGACTTAAACATTTTTATTAAACTATCAATACAACTACAATATTCTAAAATTAATATCTTTCCATGATGTTCTCCTGGTCCAGTTGTATCCAGTATTCAAGAAATATTTTGCGATGAAGAGAACAGCCTCACTATATCATCTTGGCCTATAATCAACGGTGACCAAGTGCAATGTCAATCTATATGTATGTTATCTTTAATCACTTTACTAAGACACCGTTATAAAATAAACATTTCCCCTTTGATTTTATTCAGATAAATTAATTTTATATCTTGGATTTAGGTTTACACATCTTTAGGAGATCCTGAGTAAAAATAATACATCATGTCATACATAAATGTTGTGCAAATTGCCTAGGTAAATCACCCCACGGCGTTATCACACAAATTTTGTTTGAGGCTGTGGATGAAAGTTATTTGTATGCGTGCAATTTGGACTATCATTGCCATGCGTATAGCTCGAAAAGTGCTCTAGGGTATTTTATTGTTAGTATGTAAAGTGTAAATCAACTTTATATAAAATATGATCTCTCCCGTTTACTAATCATAACGATTGTCAGCTGAGTATATTTAGAAAGCAAACAGCGATACAAAATAAAAATCAAATATATATTTGTGTTGGTTGGAGCGCTACATTTAAAATAACAATAACATTATATACAGACTTTGTAATATAAATATATATTTTCAATATTACATGTGTAAATGAAGGTAAATAGCATAGAAGCGTTTGTTTTTAACACGGTGGTATTATCTAGCAGTGAGCTATCAAGGATTTCCTTGTGCTTAGAGTAGCTCTTAAATCCATGTTTAAGGTATGAGAAGTACCAAAGTATTGCTCATTTTGTGATGAGATCCAGTGTGGGAATTGGAGCTCACTATTTCAATTCATAGAGGGACCTTGTGTAATAAACGCACGATAAAATAGTAGGAAAACTTTATTTGACTACGACAAAAGTATCTTAGTGATCAGAGTTACTGGCTATAGATCCAGAGGTCCCGGGTTCGATGCCTGGTGGTTTTAAAACGTATATATGAAGCAGTGGGTCTGTAACGGGGTCAAAATCAGCCTCATGAGGACAAATGAGGAGTTACTTTAATAAACAAGTAGTAGCTCCTGTTTAGAAAACAGAGATTAACGACTATAGGGTTCGTTGTACTGACCACATAACACCATATACCCGAAAATATTGGCACTATAATCACTAATGATGGTGGCTGCTTGGTCAGTTTAGCTGTTTGCAGGCTTACATCACAGAGTTTTTTTTAGTATAATATTCTAAACACAGGCATAATTAATTTTTTACCTGACATAGCTTATTAAGTAGAATTAAAAATGAAATGACTAGAAATATATATTTATGTATCCCTTAGAGAAGTAATCAGATGTGTTTAGTGTGTTGTTACCAGGGTAGTCATGTATTGGCATTAGTGAACCCCGACTACGGTAGGAGAGTAGGTAAGTGACAGCTAGTAAAATATATTTGATCTACTCTCATGTATTCATCCGCCAAACCACATGATCTCCAAGATCATTGTGTCTATTTTTTGTCACGTATATCAGTCAAAACTTTCACAACAAACAATTGGTTTTTAATTATGTTTTTCATTGAACTGTTTTTACATCTTCTGTTAGATGTCAGTTAACACCACTCCTATAGTGAATGGACTCTCTACCCCATACCCATTCATTTAACCAAAAGACACAACATATTATAGTCGCTATTATAATCTGATAAATCAAAATACTATGACATCATGGGATTCAATTATTTCAGGACCCACTTCGGTGGCCACATGATCTAAGGCACAACTCTCGCAATAGAAGGGGATATTATGGTTCGATTCCAATTGGGTGTACTGATAGTGGTTTTTCTTAAGTTGTTTCCCACTCCCTCTCCACGCAAATGTGGGTACATTTTCTCTAACTTAAACATTCCTCATCCCCTGCCCATTAACTAAACTAGTACATAAAAGTATAACCCGAAAGTTGTAAAAAATATACTTAAGATTTTTGATTGAATATTAATTTGTAATTTATAAACATTTCAAAACGGAAATCATTTATCACAAATTGAGTATTTTACCTGTAAATTATTTATTGTATGTATAAGCTTCGTATTTGTTGAAGCCAGTTTGTTTTTATTTGAAGCAAAGCTAAAAATGACATTTGTTTTGAAGTTAAATCGAAGTTTCAAAGCTTTCGCACACCCATAAATGCATGTATAAGTATAGAAAGAGATGTTTGAGTGCCAACATACATTTGAAAAGGAAAACATAAAACTACTAGAAAAGTACTATTTTCGAGGAGGTGGGTGGTATTGAATCTGTTAAATGGTAACGACACATTTACTACAAAGTTACGACCGTGAAACAGTAGTCGTTAAAATGTTACCACTTTATCCATTATTGTGATTTGAAGTAACAAATATTTATGTAAAGTGCACACGTGTAGGAAAGTTTAAGTCTACTTAAAATAAAACTTTGGGTTGTGTACGTCAATTTCATTTAAAGTTATCCATTTTACGAAATGAGAGCAAAATTCAAAAAAATCAAAATATTTTTTTACACAGCTAGATGGTCCTTTTCATTTGTCTTCGCTTTGGACAGAACTTATCTCAATAAAATAAGATAGCCGATAAAACATGAAATTGAACGAGATGAAAAAATATATAGTAGTATGGGGAAGGATAGTAAAACTCGTCCAAAAATCCTCGGAATCAGCAAAAATAACACAACAAAGACAAAAACAATGAAAGGAAAGCAAAGTCACGCGAGAATAGAAAGCAGCCACCGAGAGTGAATGACGTTTTGCGTTGTAAAAATGCTCTGTTTTCCTCTTACAACCTCGTCACAGCTTTGCTCCCCCTCAGCCTCTCTCCCTCTCTCCCTCACTCCTGGAACCCCAGAACCAACCCTATATTTTTCTTAAGAACCATTCCTCCTCTTTCTCTCTCTCTCTCTCTCTCTCTCTTGACTCAAGTCTTTTGTCCTTTTATTTTTCTCCCTCTCGTGGCCTCTCTTCCCTCCGGAGTCCCCGGACTCAACCCGGAGCGCAAGCAACCGGAAAACGCGCTCGGCGGCTCGGAAACATGAACAAATGAAGTGCACACCGGAAAGTCACATTCCACGGGAAATTCGGTATTCAAAACATTTGTTCCTTTATTTTTATGTCTAGACATATACAAATATAGTGTTTTTTTTAGGGGAGGGGGCCGGGGTAGAAAGTGTGTATTGTCATACGTGGAGTGTATCTAAACTAGATTGATATATGTTCCATTCTATTCTTCAATCAATGAAAATCCTGAATTCAAGAATATTTCAATCTGGAAATAAAAGAAGGGGAATTAATCTTAGAGACCTTTATATTTCTAAAGATTACTTGTGTGTCAATATGGAGGATTTTTCCTTTTTTTTTTTAAATCTTTCATAAGTCTATTAATTGATAAATATATTAATACACAGGGCGTTCCGTAACATGTTTAACCCACTTCAGCAGTGAACAGGAGACATAAAAACAATTTTTAAAATGTCATGTAAACATGTGTCCCATTTGACCTTGTTTCCGAGTCATGTTTGTACTCCAGTAATACGGGATATTTGTTTATAACCCTGTATTACTACCTTTCCAGGCTATACACACGTGTACTAATTAAGCCAATGAGTTAGGGATGAGTAAGGTTGAATTTAGAGTAAATGTACCCCCATTTGTGTGGAGGGAGATTTGAAAATCATTTAGGGAAAAAAACGTCAGTACACTGGAATTTGAGCCCAGATCTCCCTGTAATTGGCAGTTTAGTCTATTGTTAGAGTGAGAGTGAGTCTTAGTCTATGCGGCCACTGAAGCAAGCAATGCGGAACTGCTAGCATTATAGAAAGTATTCAAAATGTCCACCTTCAGTCACTATGCAAGCTTGCACTCGTCGTGTCGTTCTCTTTCAAAAATACATGTCAATGTAGTGCTTCCAGTCCGACCGAATGAGGCCATATTGAAAACTTACTATAGTGTTAAACAGCTCCACATTAATCGAATTTAAACGGAAACAAAGTCAAATGAGACACCTTTTTATATTAACGTATTCGTTGTTTTTGTGTCTCTTGTCTACCACTGAGGTGGCTCCCATACCTTAAATGGTGGTGTATGATGGAAGTAAAGCGTGCGTTAAGGGTGGATGGAGCTTTGAGTGAATGGTTTGACATTGAACATGGTGTTAGTTAGACAAGGTTGTTTTATGTCTCCACGGTTGTTTAATGTATTCATGGATAAGTGTATGAGGGATGGCTTGTGAGCATGCGGTTGGTGTACAAATAGACAATGTGAATGTGAGATTTCTGTTAGGATGCCATATTAATGACTGATAATTAAAGGTACTTGCAGAATGTATTAAATCGTTTGAATACATCCAAAATCAGAATGGATATGCGTATAAATATCTTCAAAACTAAGGTGATATTTTTTGATAAGGACAGATCCGGAAATGATTGTCAGCTTAGTGGTAATGTAAAACTTTTAGAACAAATAAATGATTTTGTGTATCTGGGAAGAATGTTCTGTAAAAATGGAAGGATGGTTGGTGAAATCAACAGATGGGTGAATGCATCTAGGAGAGTAGTTAGATGCATGTGGATTATTGCAAAAAATGAAGTAGTATCGAAAGAGGCAAATATGGTAGCATATAAAAGTGTGTTGATGCCAAGATTGTTGAATGAGACTGGAATGAGCTATAACTAAGAAATGTATGTGGAAAAACTCGTATGAACAGATTCAGTAATGAATGGGGTGCTGAAGGAGTTTGGTTTGAAATGCAATCCAATTGGTTAGTGTAAAAGAAGCGTCTTACGTTGGTTTGTGCATGTTGATAGGATGAATGTGAATCGAGTGATGAAGCTAATATATGAAGGTAGAGTGTGTAGATCAAAAGGAAAGGGTAGGCCATGTAAGAAGTGGTTAAATGTGTGAAAAATCGAAACATTAAGAGTTTTAATAATAAAGAGCTTGTATGACTCGGAGTACGGATGTTGATGAAGCTGAGGTAGTATGCAAGTATAGGGAAGTGTGAACTAAGTTAGTGAAGATGGATGAAGTACGGAGTTTGTTTTAGCCGTATTCACAGTTTTTTGCCTACCACGTAAGGGAATGGTGTAATTATGTATGTATATATATGTTTGTATGTATGTATGTATGTATGTATGTATGTATGTATGTATGTATGTATGTATGTATGTATGTATGTATGTATGTATGTATGTATGTATGTATGTATGTATGTATGTATGTATG
>CABFWB010000487.1:61549-113139 GCA_902151455.1 Timema bartmani | reverse complement strand
ACACACACACACACGCACGCACACACGCACGCAAACACACACAGACACACGCATTGTAAATCAGGCCAAGGCAAGCAAAGCCTAACAGGACTGTATTAGTACCCTCGTTACTTTCACTCAATATAGAACTTTATCTTAAAGGTGAATAAGCCTAGTATTATTAATATTTATAAAATATGTATGATGTGTATAAAATATATTTTATTAATGATATATAGTATATTACATATGATACATAGTAAATATAATATATTATATTTACTATACATAATATATTAAATATAATACATACAATGTATTAAAAATTTAAAATAAACTTATTAAACCAAAATATTTGGGCATTGCAAAATGTATTAAAAGGCTCCACCTTTGCCCCCCCCCCTTTTCTTAACACTCAATAAATAATGTATGGACTTGAGGCCTTCTCTAACTCCGACCTTGGGCGTAGCTATGCAAACTGTTTTGCAATCATGTGTGAAGTACAGCATAACGTGAGGGCTAAGCCAGCAAGTTGCTACCTTTCACCCTCGATGGACTGTATATATGTGTTGTGTGATTGACCAAATGGCTAGTGAAGGGTAGGGAATTATTCACAAGTACAGTCCTGTCAAGGCTTGCTTGACCTAGAAACAAGCCACTAGTCAACATTTTCTTAAATGTAAATGGATCTGCTTTAATGAGAAAGTAAGGTTTATCAGTGGAAATAAAAATATAAGAATCTAAAGCTGTTTTTAAATAATTTAAATAATGACTATAATGTTAATTTGGTAATTATACACACAAAAATAACTTTGCACTTAATAACAATTTGAATAATGATCAACTTCGCCATTATATAAAATTTTCAGTTGTAAATGTTCAAACTAAGATGGGCATTAGTCCCCGATTTTCGGAAACAGACCCCGTAGTAAGACTTATGTCCTAGAAATATTTTGTCCCAGATTTTTAAATACGTATACGTTCATGTAATTTGAAATTTATATGGCTTAAATAAAAATGAATCAAATCATTATGATATAAACCCGTCTTGGTGGCGTAGTTAGCTAACGCGCTAGTCGTGTTGAGCTCAACTGCCAAGGGCGGGAAGATCGAGATTGGAATCTCGGTCGGGTGAATTGGTGGTGGTTTTCCTAAATAGTTTTCACTCTCCTTCAACGCATATGCGAGTTCACTTCCTCTAGAATCAACCTTCCCAATTCCTAATCCATTAGCGTAATTTTTACTTAAGAGTGTAACCCGAACGGTTAGTTCAACCCAGTGCAAAATAAATACATAAAGTAAAATTATGATAAAAAGTTTAAGTATAAAATCTTCCAACAATGCACATAATATCTAGGACAAGTTGTTCTCACTCATTCTGACATTTAAAAAAATAAATTATGGCTCCAACAATGCGTAGGACATTCCCCTATTTTTATGTACCGTATAGTATTACTTTTGTGATATACATCGATACATTTTATAGATTTAATTTAATGACAATGTTCAACAGCACGAATATTTTTTAAAAAAACACGATAATAAGGTGTATTACGTACTGTACCATTGAAATAGCAACCAGCTCCAACCAAAGATTTTGTAAAGTGGATGTCCTCGAAAATTCCAAGGAAAAAAAAGGTAAATTAATAGTTTAAAATAAACTATCTTTCTTGAGTTGATGTAACTTGTGATTAACTATCAACTGTTTTGGACTAGACTATCAAAGACGGGAAGAACGGGGTTTGATCCTAGTCGGGTGCACTGAGGGTGATTTTTCCTAAATGGTTTTCACTGTCATTTCACGAAAATGCCGGTGCATTTTCTCTAAATTAAGCCTTGCTAATCCTTAACCAATTAGTGTAATTAGTACATAGTCGTACAAACCGAGCAGGTAGTAAGACGCGGTGCTAAAAAAAACACAACTATTAACTGTGTTGTTATTATTAGCACCACGTCTTACTACCCGTCCGGGTTATACGCTTATTGACTGTGTAACATTGTTTTAACAATAGAAATGGCTTAAAAGCTTTTAGTAAAATGAAACAAAACTACCCTTTCCTTTACTTACCCTGAAAATTTAAACGAAAGTCACTTCCCCCCCTCCCCCCCTCCAACCGAAAGAGTCACCCACCCGCCAACATGTTGAATGCAGAAGTTAAAATAAACGTGAGTTACAATCGATTGATGTATACCCACTGTAATTACCTTCCCCATCCATTATAAACCCCTTCCTCTCTTAATTAACTCTTTGAACTGTTCACTGCAACTGATTGAAAACATAAAGGAGTTGTTTTAATATTAAAATAACGGATTTTACTAGCTTTGAGGCTAATAGAATGGGTTGATTTATGGATAATAATTAGTGATGTTTAAAATATATATTTGTAATTAGATTTGACCCGCTTTGGTGTCCGCATGTTCTAAGGCGCTACTCTCGCAGTGGACTAGATTGCTGATGATGGAGATATCGAGGTTCGAATCTAAGTCGGGTGGTTTTTCCTAAATGGTTTTCCACACATCCCCCCGCTAATGTGGATGCACTTCCTCTAAATATAGCCTTCCTCATTCCTAAAACCATTAATGTAATTAATACATAAGCGTATAACCTGAACATATAGTAAAATGCGGTACTAAAAATAAATTAGATTTGGAAGATTTAATTAGATGGTTTAGATAACATTAGTACGTAAATTATATTAAACAAATATACAATTATCACACTTTTTCACCACGTAGGTCTATTAGTTCTCATCTGTGTTGTACGCATACATTAATTACACCAATTACCCACTTCATTGACCGAACTGTCTAAGGCAAAGGTCGACAACTTATGGCACGCGTGCCAAGAGTGGCACTCGGAACAATTTTCAATGACACGCTAAGAGACTTGAATAAAAATAATACGAAACCTTTATATTTAATTAAAATCATTGATGTGAGTAATAGTTTTAATAACAACGTGTTTTATGTTTGAATGGTTCAATGGTTTTGTTTTAAAATTTTAAAATATTGTTCTCAGAAATTGAATTTTGCTAAACACATTTATAACTTTTATATTTATTCTGATTTCTATTAAAATAGTTAATATTCAAGAAACAGTGGCTATTTAATGTATTAGATTTAGAAACATTGTTGCATTTAAATTTTACAATCTCAACTTAAATTTGTTTTAATAGTTGTAGAAATTAACTATTATAAAAATATACACGATTTGGCTGGGTTTAGGTTGATTGGTACGCATACATCAGCAGTTGAGAGCCAAACGGTATACATTTTTATAATCGCTTTTACAGAAGGACACTGCTTACCACTGCTTACCACTGCTTACAAGACACTGCTTACAAGGCACTGCTTACAAGACACTGCTTACAAGACACTGCTTACAAGACACTTCTTACAAGACACTGCTTACAAGACACTGCTTACAAGACAATGCTTACAATACACTGCTTACAAGGCACTGCATACAAGGCACTGCTTACAAGGCACTGCTTACAAGACACTGCTTACAAGGCACTGCTTACAAGACACTGCTTACAAGACAATGCATACAAGACACTGCTTACAAGACACCGCTTACAAGGCACTGCTTACAAGACACTTCTTACAAAACAGTGCTTACAAGGCACTGCTTACAAGACAATGCATACAAGACAATGCTCACAAGAGACTGCTTACAAGGCACTGCTTACAATACACTGCTTACAAGGCACTGCTTACAAGGCACTGCTTACAAGGCACTGTTTACAAGACAATGCATACAAGGCACTGCTTACAAGACACTTCTTACAAGGCACTGCCTACAAGACACTGCTTACAAGACAATGCATACAAGACAATTGCTTACAAGGCACTGCTTACAAGACACTGCTTAAAAGACACTGTTTACAAGACGGCTAAAGTTCGAACCGTGTACGGACTTTTGTTTACCGTGTTTTACTACATGTTCATTCTATTTGTATATTTACATAAAGGTAGTAGGGATAAGAAAGGTACAATTTTATAGAATATTTACCCGATTTTTATATAAAATCAGATAAGAAAAACCACCTTTATACACATGAATGAGAATCGAACCCCCTAACGTCCCATTATTGGTAAACTAGACAATTATAAGGTTCTGAGGATATTTAGTCTGTTGTTTTTATTAAAATAAAAACTTAAATAAAGATAAATTCAAATATTGACGATGTAGTAGCATGATATATAGTAAAATTAAAAACCAAATAATCAAAAATGACAGAACCGTTGAGCTTAAAACCAAACAAAATAGAAGTCATGCTAGATGGAGCAGAAAACCATCGAAGAGGACAACGTGATTGCATGGGATTTTTTTTTTCTAGCAGTGACCACTAAAAAGTCTGTGTGTCTCTATGTTAATACGTTACACGTTCTGTGAGTGGTATAATTAGATTCCGTTTGACGTACATAGAATGGTCATTGGACGTATGCATACGGCCAATGAACGAAATTACCTCTTCGACCTACGGTCAAAATAAAAAAACCACACATTTTGAGACTTTTTTTTTTCTTTTACTGTGTTGAAATTGAACATGCTAGTACGAAATCTATAAACGTTTTCAAAGTTTATAATTTCAATGCAGGGTTTTCGTTTGATGTGCCTTGATGTTTGAAATTGTTATTTTGGTTTTCAACTTTGTACGTATATTCATTTGAGCTTGAACATGTGCCTTCATTTATGTTAGTAAATGTTTGTAGATACTAGGTTTTATTCAGAATATACTTTAAAAGGGCTTAAAAATATTTACTAATAATAATAACAATTTTATAGAGGCTAATATAAAATATAGTTTTCATTTTAAAAAATGTGTATAACATTGAAGTTTTTATCTAGAGATTTTTTAAATAAAAAAATAAAGGTGCAGATTTTCAAAGGCAAACTTTTTTTTACAGTACAATATTTCGTTCAAGTCAATTACCATAGTAAAATATCGGTACAATATTCAAAGTAAAACAAGATATTTTAATATTTTATAACATTATTCATTCAAGCGTAAGAAGAACCTTTTGTACAAGTTGATAAGTCCACTTCAGAAATACACGCTCAAATGCCTTCAATTGCTTTTGAAAGGGGAATATGAAACAAAAGTTAAATATAAATCTAATATATGTGATTTTGTAAAACTGAAATGCAATATATATTTTAAATTGTTAAAGTAACTAACGTTTGTAAAAAGTATTGTATGGTTATTTGTATTTTTTTTTCTTTCTGTGATAAAGGGAGGGGAACTTCCAAATTGAGTGTTGGGTTCTACCTCTGAAAATATAATCAATTAATACATCATTTTTACTTTCTCTTGAGCCTTCGAAGAGAGACGTATTTTGGCCGTCGAACAAAATCAAATTCGAGATTTTGATGTGAAGTTTCATGACCTCCTGAAAACGAAAGTGGTTTTCGCGATGTTTTCTATAGTTACCTCCGACTAGAGCCGAAACCATTTTATTGTTCGGGTTAAAACTTGATATCTATGGTTTCATAAGGTACCCAGAAGGGTTTTTGGAATTAGATAAATAACACTAAAACTAAGAGTAATTTAATGAATGGTAAAAAGAGAAAAATCGATTTTCTCATATTATGCTATCGAAATTTTGATGAAATTTTGTATGTAAGCGCTGTTTAACATTACCAACAAAATGGTAACCCTCATTTTTCCATGAAAATTATTTTAAGGGTACTTAACATAAGCGGATATTTCCAATTGTGATTATAGCTTCACAAATATTAGAGATAAGAAATAACTTTTCATTGTAAAAATTGTGAATCACAGGGGCAAAAGTTAAAATTTAAAATATACTTAAAGCATTCTAAAGTGAGAAGTAAATTAACTATGTGGGGATCTCCATACAAATATAATTTTAAAGAATTATAGAATTGGTGGTGCTTTATTAATAGCTATTTCATGGATGTTGAATTTTGGAAGATAGAATTATGTATTTTATTTAAGTTATATAAATCAATCTGTTGAAATAACTATTACTATACTGATAGTAGTTTTGGCTTTTATAACCAAAAGAGCCCAAATTCCCCTTTCTTCATGACTCCCCACTGCAATGGCTGCCTCTACTCCTATATCTGCTTTGGTTCATTCCTCGACTTTAGTTGCTGCAGGTGTGTATTTATTAATTCTGTTTAACTCGGCATTGGTTATAAGAGATATTAGTGCAGTAGGCACGTGGACAAAAACGTCAAGCTAGTATAGTCTGGTTTGCCGTTGATAGGGAGGCCGGGATTCAAATCTCTGCTGGGTGCACTGAGAGCTTTCTTTCATAAATCTTTTCAACTCAATCTTTACGCAAATTTCAATACATTTACTCTAAATGGTACCTTACTCATCTCCAATTTATTAATGAAGTTAAGTGCGTACAACCCAGATGGGCGGTAGGATGTGATCAAATAAAATGTGTGGTTGTAATAACTATTTATATACCTTATTTGGTGGCCACTTCGTCTAAGGTGCAACTCTCGCAGTAGACTAAACTGCTGATGACGGGAAGATCGTGGTTCTATCTCGGTCGGGTGTACAGAGGGTGGTTTTCCCTAAATCGTTTCCCACTCCACGCAAATTTGGGACAACTTCCTCTAAAATCCAACCTTTCTAATCCCTACCCCATTAGTGTAATTAGTACAAAGGCATATAACTCGAACGGGTAGTAAGATTTGGTGCTAAAATACATATATAAAAATAAATGTGCCATTTGTCTAATCTGTAAGGTAGAAGGCTAATCTTGCATTATTCCACCATGGCGCAGCTTATAAGATAGGAGCATAGTGTAATTCATCACGTAAGTGTGCTGCCTTTCAGGGAAAATGGAGTAGGTATAAGAAAATAAATTACTTGTACAGCAAATTTATTAAATTTTTAAATGATCTTCATATTACCCACTCTCTTCCCACTTTTTTTTTACTAAGAAGTGACTGTGGCAGCAACATAAAAAAACAAAATATGCATTATGAATTTTAAATCGCAGTGGCACATCACCACTGGAGAGTCTTGATTGATCACTCAGTGGGGTGTCAAATAGAAACACCCAGATACAAAACATTCACTACTCTTCTCTTCCTCCCCCTCCCTCTTCTCTTTACATCCCATCCAATCCTCCCCCCTCCCCCCTCTGCCATTCCCTTCCATCGCTACACCCGCCTATTATCACTCTCCGGAGAGTAGAGCACACCACACCCTCTCGTGTGACAAATCTTTCAACTAAACCTATACACACCCGTGCATCAATCAAACTCAACGAGTTTACCGATTGTGCGCGTTATCTTGCTCCGAACATTCCTTTACCCAACTATTATAATATACAGTATATCGTATTAATTAAAGTCGTGATTATTTATTTTTGGTTATATATATATATATATATATATATATTGAGTTGTGAAGAAAATTGGTGTGTGTGGAATAAGTACGTATTTGTTTTAGTTATATGTACAGTTTCTTGCCAACATCGTGAGGGAACGGCGTGATTAGGTTTGTGTGTATGGATGTGTGTGTATATATGTGTGTATGTGTGGGTGTATGTATGTGTATGTGTATGTGTACGTGTATATGTATATGTATACATGTATGTGTATATGAGTGTGTGTAGTAAGATGTGGTGCTAATATTAATAGTGTATATGTGTGTATGTATATATGTATGTATGTATGTATGTATGTATGTATGTGTGTGAATGTATATATATATATATGTATGTATGTATGTATGTATGTGTGTGAATGTATGTATATATATATATATGTATGTATGTATGTATGTATATATGTATGTATGTATGTATGTATGTACTGTATGTATGTATGTATGTACTGTATGTATGTATGTGTGTATGAGTGTGTGTAGTAAGACGTGGTGCTAATATTAATAGTGTATATGTGTGTATGTATATATGTATGTGTGTGAATGTATGTATATATGTATGTATAGGTACTTGTATGTGTACCTGTATGTGTATGTACTGTATATGTATGTACTGCATGCGTATGTACTGTATGTATATATATAAATATATATGTATGTCCTGTATGTGACTATATATGTATGTACTGTATGTGTATATGACTATATATATATTATTTATGTACGTGTGTATGTAGGCCTATGTATGGTTTACCATTACTAAAATATATTATTAAATACTAGCTTTTACCCGTCGCAGCTTCGCCAGCAATAATTGATAAAATCTTTTAATTTTTAACTAAACTATTTTGGTCATAAATCTAACTTTATTTTTTTCAAATATCTATGCTTTTTTCTCAGCTACAGCTGTAAATAATATTTCCGTATTATGCTATCTTTACTTTAACATTTTAATTATAATCACATTCATATTTACTCGTAAAATTAAAATCACAATATATATTTTATCTCTTATATCTCTTATATACGAAAATTTTAAACATTAGTATTTTAAAATAAATGTAAAATCAAAGGTTGGGTATTAGTCCTATATGTTATTCTAGGACATACTCTACCTACGTACCAAGTTTCATTCGAATCCGTTCAGCAGTTTTGGCGTGATTGAGTAACAAACATACGGTGACCTGGTGGTCTAGGGGTAAGGTGTCGGATTTCTGAGCTGGCGTCCGGGGTTCAATCCTCGGTCCCAGCACAGATTTATCTGATTACCAAACCCTTCCTTCACCTCTGTCAAGATGTGTATTAATCACAACTTGTGAATGTGAGGAATGCCAGGCCTCCACCGTGGTTCGGATTCCACGTTAAACTGTAGGTCCTCCATTTCATCTCACAATCACCCTACCATTACACATTAGCGTAAGTGCGTATAACCCGAACGGGTAGTAAGACGCGGTGCTAATAATAGTAACAAACATCTAAACACCCAAACACAAAAACTTTCGCATTTATAATCTTAGTAAGATACCATTAGAAAAGTAACAGAATTTGTTTTGGTAGATCTTGTCAAATTCATGAGCGGATAAGAGTGGAGCTATCTCACACGTTTTTGGATTGAAAAAAATTTTCACTTGATACTCAAAATGTGTCTACAGTAAAAATGCAAATAATTTTTAAAAGAAAGATTCTTCAATGATGCTGAATTAAATAACTTTTATACAACTGTTGAAAACTTGGAAAAAAAATTGATTAAATAATGATAGAGATCATTTTAGGAATATTATACTGTAGGTCCATATTCGAATGTATCTACTTAAGTCACCCAATTTTTAACCTAGCAGACAACAGAACCTGCGAGCTCTGGTTAGATTCTAGGTCGTGCCTAGAGTAATGATTTTATGTGTTTAATGGTATTAACTTATCTTTGTTCGTTTTATTCATATTTTAATATAATATTCAATAAGTATTTAAAAAACCCATGGGTATAGTAACTTAATCAATTTTTTTTGTATGAATAATAATAAATAGCTAGTCACTATTTTTATTAGTAGTGTGTATTTATTCTATGTTTATATATTATATATTACAATTGTGGTTTATTTTAATAAACTTAATTTTGACCTAATAAATATGATATTAATATTACTGTAATTATATGCTTAAGTTAGTACTATGTTTATCCAAAGATTATACTGTAATATAATAATTGTCGTTGTTTTTATTTATTTATAACTGTAACATTAGCGTGCATTTTCTTATCAGAGAACAATATTTAATCACAACTTATAAATTAAATTAACCTAGGACATGGCATCTAATACTAAACGCTCTAATATAGTTTTAAGAATTTCAGAGTTTAAGTAATATTTTTAAACTATTAACAATAGCATACTCAACCATCATAAGACCAGCTTCGGTGACCGCATGGTCTGACGCAATACTCTCGTAGTAGACTAGATTGCCAATGACGGGTAGATCGAGGTTCGAATCTTGGTCGAGTATATAGAGGGTGGTTTTAAAAAAGTTGACACTCTCCCTCCACACAAATGCGGGTACACATACTCTAAATTCAACCCTCCTCATCCCTAACACACTAGCTAATGTATTATATAGGCGTATAATCCAAACGGGTATTAAGACGCGGTGCAAAAAACAAACAATAAAACAGTCAACTAACACGTAAAATTCAGGTACAGATTTGGGTGTCGAGTTAGGCTCCTTTCACACGTTTCGAATCTCGGTCGGCTGACATTGGCTGACAGTAATTGGACATGCAGAAACATATTGAGAGATATAGCTTCTTTCACACGTTCCGATTTTGCGGTCGGCTGGGATATAGTTGGCCAGCGAACGGGTAGCAGTCGGAATGAACCTCGACTGCTGTCCGATGTCAGCCGGGCGCCACAGGGCAGTCGTTCATTGTTTTAAATGGGCATGTTTACACAAGCCGGTATTTAGTCGTCCGACACCCTCCTGAACGAGCACACGTGCTGTGCGGTTGGCGGTCGAGTTGCATATTAAAATGAGTGATATTGATACTGAATTATTGATTTCTCTGATCGAATCACGGCCTGTTTTGTGGGACGAAACTTTAGACAGTTATAAGGACAGGAACAAGACAAAAATGCACGAAGAGAAGTTTGTGTACATCTAAAAGAAATCATTCTGTCATATTTATCCAGAAAATTTAATTTATCTGAGGATTTTATTATTATGTTTTGAGAATAACTTGGTTGGGAAGAACGATAAAATGAATTAGGCGTAGAGGAGGTGAACGAGAGAAGTTAAGTGCACTAGCATTTACTAAAATACTTGCCGTCCGGCAAGAATTGAAGTAAAATCGGTATAAACATAGAGTTTAATCACATGGTAATATCAACAGTTGTTGAATATCTGTCAGGAGCATAGCGGCACTATATACAAACTTTTTAAATGAAGAGAAAAAGTTTTAATAAATTCCAGGACACCCTTGAGAGATATTCAACTACTGTTGATATTACCGCAGTAAGAAATTTAAACTCTATGTTTCTATTGGAGCAATATTTTTTTTTTTACCAAAAAAAATTGTTTTGATATAAAAACTGCATATTCACTCATCTTTTCTTGCATACCTTCCCAACAATTTAGTAGAACTGGCCAGTATTTTAACACCGACCTCCCCGTAAACGTAAATCCAGTCTAATATGAGAGTGACTTCTTAGACCACGTGATCAACGACATAGGTGGTTCATGAAACATCCCCAAAACATAAAACAAGAGTTCAGTTTTATCTGATTTTGTCTGTGCCATCCCGATTATATATCATCTAAAGGAGGTCGTGTCCACCGTGCTTAATTCTATTTGCACAACAGACGTACTCGGGCGTAATAACGAATTAGGTATGCTCTGTGTGGTAAGTATCTAGATCCGGTTGAAACCAGGATTTGAAATCGAATTACAAGCGTCGTGGTTGGTGGTTTCGTTGTTTTCAACAGGAATGCTTTGCGGGACTGCTTCACCTTCTCCTACAATTTTATTTGTTGGTATTGTAGCAGAAATCCACCGCTATACGTTTAGTTCAGTGTTCGTAAAAAATGACTTACTAAAAAAAACACTTTTTTTTAAACAAAATTGATAACATTTTACGAGATTAATTATTATTGTCATTTTGGTGACCTGGTGGTCTAGGGGTAAGGTGTCAGACTTCTGTGCTGAGGGACCGGGGTTCAATCCTCGGTCCCGGCACAGATTTATCTGATGGCCAAACCCTTCCTTCACCTCTGACAAGATGTTTATTAATCACAACTTGTGAATGTGAGGAATTCCAGGCCTCTACCGTGGTTCGGATTCCACGTTAAACTGTAGGTCCTCCATTTCATCTCACAATCACCCTTCCATTGCACATTAGTGTAAGTGCGTATAACCCGAACGGGTAGTAAGACGCGGTGCTAATAGTAATAATAATAATTATTGTCATTTTATTGTTATTAATAATATCTATCAAAAGCCACAGCTTCAAGTCATATTACTTGACGTATGAATGCATGAAAGTGCGTCTCGTAATTTTTTTACTAATCTGGACCGTAAGCCACTTAATAATGTGTGTTTATGGTTTTACTTCATCTTATACTCAACAAAAAAATAAGGTAGATAAACCTAAACATTTACTCACACATACATAATTACGTACACTCTGGCTTTAGAAACTCGAAAGTTCATTGCCTCAATTACAAAAGTACGCCACATATCCCTATCTTGAACTAGTTATATCCAGTCTACCTCGTTACACCCTTTTACTTTCAGGTCTATTCTAATGTTATCCTTTCATCTACGTCTAAATCTTCCAAATGGTCTCTTTCCCCTATGTCTAGAATTGAAAGTCTTTACATTATGTTTTTTTACTTCATCTCGACACCTCAGAGAAAAATGAAGTTATTGTGATCGTAAAAAAAAAATCGAACTTTAGATTTTGATAAAATATTTCGATAAGTCATGACCCCATGAAACAGAAAAAGTTTTTTTTTTCTCTTTCATATGTGTGTTTGTATCTCTAACTAGAGCCGAAATCATTTTAACGATCGAACTAAAACTTGGTATAACAAATCAATTTTCTCGAAGTTCGCTGTAACGATTTTGATTGAATATTATATTTAAGCACTGTTTAACATTGCAAACTAAATGGTAATCCTCGTTTTCTCATTGAAAAGACTTTGGGGTTATTTTTATACAAGCGGAAATGTCTAATTTTGATTAAATACGGAATAACTTTTCACTGTAAAGTTGTAGTACTATTAGAAATAAAACTCTTTGATTTAAAATATAGTTTTATAGAATCAATTCTCTAAGTTATAATAAAAAATATATTTTTATGGATATTTTGAAATGTGAGATTGATTGTTATTCTCTTTTGGGGACGTGAATGTTATTTCATTTCACAAATCTTAATAGCTTTGTATAAATGTCTCCATTTTTAGATAAGAACGTCTTTGCTGTGCACCGTAATATTAATTTTATTTTAATACACACAAAAAATAAATAATTTTTAAAGTATCTCCAATATTTTATAGATGGCAATTCTTTACGTATATAAATAAGTATACAGAACCTAATTGGAAATATTAAGGGGAAAAGCACAAGTAAGCAATTTTTTTAATCTAAAAAAATATATGTTATTATAAGTTTAAAAATCTCGGTTGTGCACAATGTGTACGTGTGTTTAAAAAAACAAAACAAGGAGAAGTATATTTATTCAGCAATAGTAGCTATCACTTAGTTTGAAAAATACTTTCGTGTAACTTTAAAATAAACTGTTTTTTATCTTTCCCTCTCAACTGTTCTCTTTCGTAACATATATTTGAAGTTTCTACGTTCTAACCTCTCTTTTCCTATTCTATATTGCATTCCCTCGTTTTATTCGTTTATCCATTAATCAAACCATGTATGTCGGACTCATGTACAGTTAATTAAATTAATTTATTCAGATACAATATCACATAGAAATCTCCTGTTAGTACTAATTTTTTAGAAACAGGAACAGGGATATCCAAAGTTAAAATATTATTAATAGGTGTATATTTGGATATATTAAAAGAAGCGGTTTCAGGTTAAAAGCTTTGATGAATATATACACACATTAGCACATTTATTATTAATGTGTAATAAAATTACATCTACAAGGTTTGTAATGGTTTATAGAAATTATTAATGTTACAAAATTAGGATATTTCTGTAGTCAATATTATTATAATAATTCAAAGAAAGATTTTAAATTATGTTCTTAATCAGTCTTTATCATCTTATTTTATTTCTATAATGTTTACATTCATGACCAGAATCATGTCTATAACATTTTAACTAAAAACATTTAAGTTAAAATATCATTTAATTCTAAGTTAAGAAATAATCTTTATTTTGAAATACAAATAATAATAATAATAATAATAATAAATAATAATAATAATAATAATAGGGTATAATAATAATAGTAATAATAATAATAAAACTTACTTTAATTATGTTGGTACTAATGGTTATAAAAATATGAAAAGCAATTATATTCATTGTACCTTCTTCTTATATCTTATCTATATTAATAAAATGAAGAGCTTGTTTGTCTGTCTCCGATGAGTATTGTGCGATATATACTACAAAGAGAGGTCTGAAATTTTAAAATTAATATGCCCTGTGCTAAAAATGTACACCTTGAAAGTTAAATTTGAATTATTTTATTAGAAATTTTTTAAATTTATTTAAAACTGGATCGGAAGAAATAAAACAAAGATAATTTTTTCCTTTCTGTTTGAAACAAATAATAAACGAATAGCCTGGAGTAGCCATGCAATGAACGCCGGGTACTTCTGCTAGTATTATATATTTACGAGAGTTAAATACATTATTTGGCAATCGCTTAGGCAATTTAGCATCCTAATTTTTTTGACAGATAAAATCAAATATTAAAATGATTCCTATATTTATTTAATTAATATTTAAATGATAAAATATATTTACTAACCCTAGAAATATATAGTAAATGTATAGTATCCTATGTTGAAATGTTTAACGTTCACTTTTAAATACATATCTGCACACGTCTTACAAACTAACATATTATAAATGTCTAACTATACACCTAAAACTCTTAGGTGAAGAGATGAACTAACTATATTAGATTAAATTTTATTCCATAATCATTAGTAAATATTTTTGTGAGCCCCATCCAGTGTCAAACAATATCATGTATAGTTGTCGTTGGGACAGAATAGAACATAGTTATTAATACTTAACATAATTTTAAATTAAAATATAAGCTGTCCACTGATTACGGCGGTTGGGGTGCAAATTCAGATAATTTTCCAAGAAATTCTCTCATAATCACTCCTACCTCATTAATGTAAATATGTGGATATCCCATATGTGTGGTAAGACGCGGAGAACTTAAAGAAAATTAATCCTTTAGGACGCCGTCTGAAATTGAATCAGACTCCTATAGACCTTTAACTGGCATCATTGACCACTCATCCACAATTCCAAATCCAAATGATGTATTATATATACCAGCCTTTTGTTTGTGCTCGTCAAATTTTGTCGTTGGGTTAGAAAGGAGTATATATATATACGGTGTGCTTAGACCAGAAATCTGGGTCACAGTTGAAGTAACATCCCCCCTCCTCTTCATCCTAACAAGTCGTGAGCTGTTTTCGTGACCTCGTCGCCTTGTCCTCTCTGAACACCCCTCTTACCCCACTATAAAAGCAACCCTCGTGACTTCGAAGAATGTCGCGACTCTTCGCGGCGACTTATCTCTGAGAGAATGGAACCACTTGCCTCGTCGACTGTCCCCTTACGGTGGAGAGGGTAGACTACCACTCCATACTTACAGACATACCGCGCAGTCTGGACAATATTAATGTTCAAAGTTAAATTGATTCCATAAACTTTGTCCTCGGCTATGTCTCCCTAAGGATAGAGATTTATAACCGTTTAGCTGTTCTTCGGTAAACAACTTGCTGATCGTACACTTAAATAAAAGAAAAAAATAGTTTTAACGGGCTCAATTCCGATGTAACCATCCTCATTTTATTCTATTTTATTTTATTTAGGAGATTGAACGTCCACTTTCCAAGCACAGGATTGTATAACAAAACGTGTGTACAATATTTCAGTAAACAGCTTTGGTGATCGAATGGTCTAAACTCTAAGACGTCATACTTGCAATAGATTGGATTGCCTATGATTAGTAGATCGGGGTTGGAATCTCGATCGGGTATGCTGAGGTTCTATTCCTAAAATGGTTTTACACTCTTCCTCCACGTCATTGCTGGTGCACTTCCTCTAATTTCAACCGTCGTCATATCTAACACATTAGCGTAATTAGTACACAAAACCCAAATGGATAATACAGGTTTAAAAAATTAATATCACATGACTAGGCACCGACTGAAGTCCCTAAGGTATAGTTTGTCACCTATGATAATTCATCCACAGAGAACGACAATTCCATTGTATTGCAAAATTATGTATAATATATATAAAATTATATATATATATATATATAATTTATTGTCAACTTTAAAAAATAATCTAGTTCTCAAGCTAAAGCCATTAAATTATTGACCAAAAATTAAAATCGTAAATATTTGGTTTAATGTCGAAGATTTAATGTAGGGACGTGAATTTGAATTTTTCTTAAACTGATCAATCCAAAGCTTCATATAATCAAGATAAAAGCGTAGGGGCTGAGATCTCTAAAAAAAAAAGCCTTGAGCTATATATTTAGCAAAAAAGGAAATTATAAAACATGTAAATTACTATGGGCCTTACTAAAAACCTGTAATGTTGACTTAGGTGATTTTTCACCCAGGTACGACTTGAGTAGTTATAATTTGATGTATTTGTAATAGTAATGTATTATTTTTTTAGCCTGCAGTTTGATAGTCTAATTTTAATTTCCCTTTAGGATTCGTTCATAAATGATCTAAGCACTTAATAAGCCATTAATTTTCAGTATGATGACTATTTTATCATTTGTATTGATGTAATAATAACAATTATGTGATACTTCAATAGTTATATTTATTGACACCTAATTACTTACTCTATGGCATTAGGAACTCGAAAGTTGATTGCTGCACTTACTAACGTACGCCACCTTTGTTTATCTTGAGCTAGTTCTATTCATTCCACCTTATTACACCCTATCCCCATTTTGAGCTAGCTATAGTCCAGTCCAACTCATCACACCCTAACTATTTCAGGTCCATTCTAATGTTATCCTCCTGTCTATTTCTAGGTCTTCCCAATGGTCTATTCCCATTGGGTTTGCCAGTCAACACCCTGAACTGGGTTTTAGATACTCTCATTCGCGCCACATGTTCTGCCCACCGTAATTAATCTACGAGACTTGATTATCCTAACAATGCCTTGTGTTCATTATATGGTATGTAACTCATCATTGTGTAACCTCCTCTATTCCTCAATAGCTTCATCCCTTTTTTGAACCAAATATCTTCCTAAGTACCTTGTTTTCGAACACCTTCAAATTATTTTTGTCTAAGGTTATTGATATTATATAAGTTAAAATATTATAAGGATTTAGAGAGAAATTTAACTTAAAAAACACAAGAAAGATGATATTCTGATAAATTTCCTGTTAATTTTTTTGATACCAATATTTATTGATAATGATACTTTCCTTCCGTTCCTATAAATATGTAAACTATCAATACTTTATCTCGATATTGCATCCCTACACGCGGGCCAGAGTTGAGGAGCATGTATGTGTGTGTGTGTGTGTGTGTATGTGTGTGTATGTGTGTGTAAACGACTATCTATAACAATTATTTTAGCACTCGCTTAAATAGTTGGAAGGTTTAAGGCGTCACTCTCGTGTTAAACTGGCCTGCTGAGGACGGGAAGATTGAGGTTCGAATTTTATAAAACTATTTAAAAATGAAAATCTCCATAATACAGTTAATTTTTAATAATTTTTCGCACAAACATTCCCAGAACTAGTTGGAATCTAGGGCTAACTGTTGAAACATTAACTTTCAACTTGAATACCATTTTGATAATGTTTACTCTTGTGGTAAAATTTACAACTGAAAATTAAAAACGGTTCATACTGGAGTTGAAGAGGTGAGCTCTTAACCAAAAAATATCACTCTCGAAACTGTAGACTTAAACAGATGATATTAAAATGGAGAATTAATAAATAATAATGGAATAGCGAAAATAGTCTGAAAATTTAATAGAGCCAATATAAGATATTAACTTAAATTGACAGATCACGAAATTCGAAGTTCGTGGCGTTTAAATGTCAACAACATTCCCTCTGTCTTGTTTGTTCCATACCTTCTCTCTCACACGCTAGCTCTTCTGATTGCTACTAGGGGCGCCAGCTTGAACACAACAAAGACAATGGCTTCCGTACGCGAAACACTTGGTGAATATTGTCCATCTCAACGAAAATCGAAAGGATTAATTATTAACCCACACTTGTAATTGTCCAATATGTCACCTCCCATTGTTTATTTATATATTTACATGTCCCCTTAAACTGTATTTGTAGAACGTTCAGATGTGTTTGTTTATATAAAATAAACTTTATGGAAATATGGCATTCTTGGCTAACTTTTCAAGCTCCAAGTGCTCGTATTTGAATAATATGTTCACTTACAATTTACGATAAAGTTATTAAAATAGCCAGGAGAAAGGTATGTTTTGTCACAACAGTTGTAAGACGCGATGATAATATACAATCCTGTTAGTAGTTTGGGTGTGTTTTCAATGTTACATAAACGTGTAGCAAATATACACATTCTTTTCCCTAACCTCGGGTAGTTTACTGTGGAACACGCTGACAGTTGAAAAATATGGCCCGTGAATTAGTGAGAATACCTGTCGTGTCACACTCGGTACTCGCGAGTGGAATGTCACCACTGAGGTCTTTGTTTATTCGTGGGACGGGTTTCGAACCCCGGGTACCACAGACCGACCAGCGTGAATCATCTGGTCGAGAGAGGGTGTGAAATAATTCCTCCCTTACCCTTTCCAACTTCCTCCCCCCCTCTCCTCCCCGCGTCCGTCCACCACGAGGGCTGGAGTGGGTTTGTCACTGTGACTACTCCCTTCCCCTTCCCCTCTCCCTACCCTGTAATGGACTGCATAATTGCACACAGATATGCGACAGCCAGACAAACACAAAGATGGTTCAACACGTGCTAAAATGAATCATCGCCACCCTCGGTGTTATGGTTCATTTTCCGTTCACTTCACTTTTTGTGTAAGTATATCACATTTTGTTTTTAATTTTATTTCGACTGAAACCCGCATTGGCAGACCTGCGAACTAGTTTCAAGTCTGGTTTTCTGATGATGAGGGGCTCTAAGTTCGAATCTCAGTTTTGTTGTTGTAGAGAGGTGTTTCCCCCTTCCTCCCACCGTATGCAAATGTGGGTACATTTCCTCTCAATTTTACCTTCTTAATCCATATATCATTAACGTAGATATAATTTGAATAATTAAATGCAGGTATTATAATGGGGTGGAAAAATTAATAATATAGATTAGTTAAAGATTTTTATTTTGTGATTTATATACGATTAAGCCATGATAATTGAGCTTACATTGGCGGGGTTGGTTTAAGGCAGTGTTTCCCAAAGTTTTTCTGGCAGTAACCTTAAACATAATCGTTTCCCTTCAGATTTCAATAATCCTTCATAATACCTGAATTTGACAATGAATTTGCAATTGAAATATTTCATAATTTTTGACCAATTTATTTATTCTTGAGACTTTCCTACGAGCCTCAGGAACATCCTTGCGACCCTTATTTGAGTCGCGACCCTGGGTTTGGGAGCCACTGGTTTAGGTGTTTGTAATATAAACTTTTATCTGAAATACCTGCATCAGACATTCCCCCATCCCCTTTTCAGTGATCGAGTGGTCAAAAGCGTCATTCTCACACTAGATTGGATTTCCGTTGGCATGGACATTGGGGTTAGAATCACGGAAGGATGTACTAAGGTTTAAAAAAAAGGGTTTATACATTCTCTTTCTCTCCATACAGCTCAGATACGTTTCCTATAAATTCAATCTTCCTTATTTCTATCACTTGAGCGCAATAGATTTATTGCTTATGAGTACAGCCCGAACAGATCGTGATATGTGGGGGCCAGTGAGAAGAAAAATAGAATAATAACACACCTATTCTAGTATTCAGTTGAAGTTTAGACAACCTCGGAAATCTTGGGATAGAGGGTTTGCCTCAGGACTCGATCATGGGTTCAAACCCAGCCGGAGTTGATGGATTTTTTCGAACGATAAAAACCCTAGCACAACTTCCTTCGGATGGGAAGTAAAGCCGTTGGTCCTATGTCGATTGTGGTATGTAAAAGAATTCTGGAAAGTATGTGAAAATACCTTTCCTGGCGAAATTAGCAGGCCCTTTCGCGCTCGCTCATATAAATTCTCGTTTGCTTATATAATCATTAAGTTCAGAAAGTGCAATTTAAATACCTAAAATAAATATTTAAAAATAAAGTTGAAATTTATATGTCCAGGCTGTTCGCACCTTATTGCACGTGGTGCATCCAATTTGACTCTTGAATGCAAACCTCCCATCCCTCCCTCTTCTCATTGAAGCCGGGATTCAACCCACGCATAAATAACTGACACAGAAGGCATAAGCGCCGTTTCCACCACACATTATGCTATCACTGGTAGCACTCACTCACACACACGTGCACACACGCTAACTGCAGCGCAGTAACGTCAAGTTTACTCATTGTGTTGTCACACAACTTGGCTTGTAAATACACACTCGCCAGCTTCTGACAGTCTGGGAGAGCGGGGGGGGGGCAAAGTGGGAGGATGGTTAGGAGGGAAGTAACTACGAGTTAAGGTGGGAAGAACGGCACAACGAGTTAAGCTGACAGGGAAGGCACCACGAGCTAAGCTTTGAAGGAAGACACCACGTGCTGAGCTGGGAGAGAAGGCACCACAATTTGAGCTTGGAGGGAAGGCACCACAGATAAAGGTGGGAGGGAAGACACCAACAGTTGAGCTGGAACGAAGACATAATGAGTTAAGCTAGGTGGGAAGGCACCACGATTTGAAGCTGGGCTGGAAGGCACCACGAGTTGAGCTGGGAGGGAAGGTACCATGAGCTAAGCTAGGAGGGAAGGCACCAAAATTTGAGCTTGGAGGAAAGGCACTACGAGCTAAGCTTGGTGGGAGGGCACCATGAACTGAGTTTAGAGTAAAGGCACTACTAGTTAAGCTGGAAAGTAAGGCACAACGAGCTAGGCTAGGAGAGAAGGCACTTAATCTGAGAGGTAAGGCACCATGAATTGAGTAACTCCACTTACTACTATATTTAAGCTATTCCTTCACTAGTCTTGAAGTAGTTCCTTTTGTACATCTTGAAGTACATCTCGGCTCCGTTAACTTTGCTTCCAATAGTGTGGCATTCCGATCGTTGTGCTGGGAACTGAACGTAATCTCCCAAAACTTCTTCTTTCTTCAACCTTTAGTTTGCTTTATTCCCCGCATTGAATAGTAACGTATCTAGGTGCAGTTAGGACTTTGAAAGAAAGGCAATTTTAAAAGATACAGACATATTTATTTTTGGTCAACATTGAAAACATTTTATTTTATTAGTACCTAGTACTATTTCATTATCTCTAAGAAAGCTGTACATCACATGATTTTAAATATAAATGTTCCTATATTAACATAGTTTTAAAATAGCTTTCTATTTATAGCTATTTTTATCTAAATTGGTTGTAGTAGTTCCACTGTTTTCTCTCAATAACACTTATTTTGGTAATATTGGAACAGTATAGATACCAGTATTGGTGGGCACGTGGACAAAGGCGTCATTATCATACGGTCTAGTTTGCTGGTTTACAAGGAGGTGACCCGCCTCGGTGGCGTAGTTGGCTAACGCGCCAGTCGTGTTGAATCAGACCACCGAGGACGGGGAGAACGAGGTTCGAATCTCGGTTGGGTGAACTGGGGGTGGTTTTTCCTAAATGGTTTTCAACTCTCCCTCCACGCAAATGCGGGTTCACTTCCTCTAAGTTTAACCTTCCCATTTACTAATCCATTAGTGTAAATAGTACTTAAGCGTATAACCCGAACGGGTAGTAAGACGCGGTGCTAAAATTAATTAATTAATTACAAGGAGGTGAGTCTTGAATCTCGTCTGGGTGTGGTTTTTCATACATATTGTCTCAATTATCTACACATGATTAGCGGGCATCTCTTATTAATTCTACATTCCTTATTCTTATACCGTTAGTGTAAACATGCGGATAATCCATATGTGTAGTAAGACGTATTGCACCAAAAGAGGAAATGTAATTGATATGAATATGACCAGCAACAGTATATATAAAATGTGTGTAAATATTAGCCAGTACTAAAGTATCTTTGTCCAGGGGACGACCGAATGTGCTTATCTTACATTCTTTCCGTGGAGGCTCTTTCCATGTCCCGATGAGATGAAGTGATGGTGATAGTGAATATGAGGGTGTGGAATCAGTAGAGACCCCATAATTTAAGACCAATTAACAACACCCCGGTGACTGTTGGGGTAATTCTCCTTTCGGGAAATTTCCCAGATTTCCAGCCAGGAATTGAACCCGGGACCCCTAAGTTTGTAGCCAGATGCATTGACCACTACACCACAGAGCCAGCTACCAGCAGCAATGATAGCTCTAAACATCCTTTAAGTGACCCAAGCCGGTAGGTTTAGGGAACATTTTTTTAGCACTGCGTTTCTTAGTACTCATTCGGATTGTGCTCTTATGTATTAATTGCGCTAATAGTTTTATGGATTATGAAGGCTATAGTTAGAGGAATTGTACCCTCATATGCGTGTAAGGGGAGTGGAAAACTATTTTGGAAAAAAAACACCCCCAATACACCCAACCTAGTCTCGAGCCCCGATCTCTCCATCATCGACAGTCTAATGATAGTCTACTGTGAAAGTAGCGCCTTAGACCATGCGGCCACCGAAGCGGGTAAGGAACCAATTAAATTGTTTTATAAAACATGATAGCTCAAAAATATAAATACAAGCTTTCTTATCTTTTCATTTTGTGATTTTTTATAGTAATTGTAAGAGAAACACTGTTTTTTTTTGGTTGTAAACTGCCAATAATTTAGATAAAACAGTTATTCCGTTTTATCTGACTAAAGTAGTAATTTAGTAGTATTCCTTTTACTGTTTATATATTATGTAAAATATAAACTACCTTTCTTTTAATAAATAATAAGTGTAGTGTCTCCTTGGTTACTCAATTTATTCCTTAATCCAAGCACACAAATATTATTTATCAAATATATTTGTTGAATTATTTTTATATCACATGATTATTTATAAATGTTTAAATCAAACAAAAATAAGATTGTAAATCAAACCATGTTTAAATTAGGTTTTCATTCTATTAATTCTTACGAAATAAAAATTTATCATATTTCTTTACTGACGAGTTTATAAAAAAAAGTTTGACTACCTTCTATCCAATATTTTTCTTTCTTCGGTAAGCTTCTGTATCTATTCTGTTTAATTCCAGATATAGTCTATTCATGATCTGTTCAACAATTTTTTATATCTAAATTAAACTAAATCAACTAATATCATACACATAGGCACATTTAATGATTTTTGAAAAATATTTTTATAAATTATTTAGTTAGAGACTTATTAATGATGTCTAACACTCGATGTTGACAAATGCATAATATATTTTATAATATTTTTTTGTCATTCGTGTGAATAATTAAATATTACTCATTCTAAAAGTAAGAAATTTCTGTGAAAGTAATATATAAATCCTGGTTTGCTGTATTTAGGTGACCTATATATGGTTTTTATATCGTATTTCCAGGCGAATAATATTGAAGGTTACGTTGTCCTCACCTTATTCGCTAATATTATATTATTTATACCGCCAATATCCAGGCATTCTAGCGTACGAATAGTAAATAAATAAAAAGGGGAAAGCTTGGATCAAAAAGCAATTTGAATACAATTTTCAAAATCCCCGGTCAGCTACCTGGAGATATATTCCCCATTTATAAAGCTCAATAAATATCCAAATTTACATAGCTCTCAGTAATGCTATAAAATCAAAGGAAAATGTTGTTTAAGATTATTTTTATTTTTGAAATGATGACTTTTTTTTATTGACTTTCTTCACGTGTACCTCCGACAACGTATATCCTAGCCTGAATCAAGCCACAATTTTGTATTTTCCTTTCTCTTTGCAACTACTGTTTGTCTCATGTAAATGTGGTGTGTGGAAGCTTTAGTGAATGTACACGTGTGTGTTTTCATAGTGTATGTATTCATATATGTATATATGTTTACATGTGTGAGAGCGAGGAAATTCCAACTTTTCGCCTGTTTAATCTACGACAGACGCTTGGAGACTCAGACGATGAAATTCCTTTGGAACTCTTACCGAAATCCCTACTCCAGTTTTTTTATTACTACTTCTTACACCCTTCGTTCTCTCGTCTTTTTTTCCCCCCACTTCCTTTTCCATCTCTTATTCCATCTCCTGCACTCAAAAGAAAAGGGAATAAAAAAAGTCTAAAAACACACAAGCAAAAGGACAAAAAAAAACACCTTGTTCTGAAAGAGATTTTTTGCGAAAAGGAGGGACTTTACTCCAAAGGGAAATTTAGTTTTTTTAAGTTCCTTCTCACAAAGTCGAGTTATGTTAGTGTGTTGGCAGGACTTACTCCCATTCTCATTCAGTGGTGGCTGGTGTAGTGCTTCCAGGGAAGTTTTCACGCTCTTTTAAAGGAGTTGGTATCATTTGCAAATACAATCTGACCAGCATGTGTGAGTGCGTGTATGTGTGTTGAGTATAAAAGGTATGTGTGGTGGAAAAGGGCGGGGGGAGTGTAAAGAGGAGGATTACGATTGCACATCGACACCAATCAGGGATTTATTTACTCATGACTTAACCTAACGAAACCTGGCCATTAGGATTCCCCAATTTGTGTGACAGACCGTGTGTGCGAGTAGTTCGCGTTTTAATGGAAAAAACCCCTCTTCTCACGCTTTCCTCCCCCTCTGCCTCATCTAGTCCCCTTCACCCTTCGTTTCTTGTGGTATCACACCGATGACCCAACCAAACCGATACTAGGTATCGAGCCAGGAGAAAGTCGTACACAAAAGTTTTATTGAAATTTTTAGCTTAGATGATTTACAACCCTTTTTTTAATCGTAAACTTAACTCTACACGCATTCTTACTTCGTCAACGCATCCACTCTATCTAAAAATATCAAAGTCAATATATACTAATGAAATAAAACGTTCCAATAGTTTATTTACGAATAGTATTATCAACATTATTCAAAACCTTCTGATTTGGTTTTAAGCTGTGCACAAATCTTATTTACATTTCAGATGAGAAATAAACTAAACTTTGAGTAAGTTCAACCGTGTGCCACGTATCTGTCCAGTTCTGTCCCTAATCATAAAATTGCTGTTTTTATTATTCATCCCACGGGCCGGATTGAATACACCAGTGGACCGTAGTTTCTCCACCCCTGGATTAGAGCATGGCACGAGCCAGGGTATATCTAAGTGGTAGAGCTCTAACGCGCTAAGCAAAAACTCTCATTTTTTATTTTAGCGTGGTGTCTCTTAGCAAAGAGACCAAAAGAAGAATTCATTCTCATTCTGCCAATGGTTGCAGTTTTTATTTTATTTTTTAGACAACATCGTAAATACTTTCACCATCCGCCCTTAGTTTGCTCTCCGGGGCTAATAAGACGTTCCTTCCACAGCACTAAGTCTCTTCTCCCTTCTAAACTTCTCCTCACCTCCTCAATAACGTCTCAAAATAATGGGCCGACGTCGAAGCCTTTTAGTGAAACAATGCATTATGCATTACATTTATAGGCCCATATCGATTTGTTCACTCTCCTTTCCAGATCCTGTTGCCAAAAGGAAGCGCGCCACTGCATAATATCTGCCGGTAGATAACTGTGGGCTTCTCTCATTAGCTAACAAACAGAACATACCGGGAGGTAGGTATTTGGCGAAATGTTTAGGAATCAAAAGAAATACCTTAGTTCAGCTTTTAAGAACGCTCTTGTTTGATTTCTGTTTTATGAATATACTTGGGTCTATATTAACTAACGAGTGCCCACTTCGGTGGCCGCATGATCTTAAAGTGCTACTCTTTGAAATAAGCTTGACTGCTGAAGATGGGGAGATTGGGGTTCGGTTCTGATTGGGTGTACTGAGGGTTATTTTCCCTTAAAGGTTGTCCACTCTTGCTCTACACAAATGCGGGTACACTTAATCTAAATTAAACATTCTTAATCCCTAACACATTAGTGTAGTTAAAACATAGGCGTACAACCCAAACGGGTAGTAAGACGCGGCGCTAGCAAGAACTCTAACGGGTGTAAATAGATGCGTCGGCAACAACTTTTAAAGATGCGCCTATGTCCGTATTCACTAAACAGAGCAGGCGCAGTTAGAGAAGAAATTTGCGCCGTTTATTTGCGCCTGTTCAAGAGTAGGTGCAACTTTCCTGTCATTACGGTAAAGTAAAATAGCGGTATACCATTGTAATGCCTCAGAATACATTTGGTTTACTGTAATATAATTGGATATAAAGGGGTTAAAACAACAAAAGTCAGACAATCGCACTATTTGTTCCGATATAAACCAGGTAATAGTGGAAACAAAGCTATTATTACCTGGAATTGTTACATTTTGTATTTATATAATGCCATTGCATTCCTGTCATTCTTATAAAACAAATCAACGTCAAGTAAAACAAAAGAGCATCAAATAAAACAACAAACTGTGGAATATTTCTTTAGCTCCAAAGAGGTTTTGTATAGTACTAAATCCACAGGTATTTAATCACTAAATATGGTGTGTAAATATATTTTTTAAACCTATTTTTAAGTTTCTATAAATGTTTTGCTAGTACAGCGAAAACTTTAAGCTAATAATAAATACAAGTACTTTAAAATTTATAATATCGTTTTAAAATAACCCAGAAATATTCTAAATTTAATATAATTTCTAGCATATACAAAACATTTTTAGTAACAATTGTATTTTCTACCATTTTCATTGGAGATTTTAAATAAAGTAGCATTGATTTAGGAAGTGAATTCTTCACACGGATTGATATAAAAAGACACAATTGATGACGTTGTGGTGACGTACCCTTAATTCTCGCCACCAGTTTTATACTTGTCCATTACCCGCCTCGGTTGCGTAGTTTGCTAACGTGCTAGTTTTGTTTTGAGCTAGACTGCCGAGAACGGGGAGATCAAGGTTAGAATCTCGCTTGGGTGAACTGGGGTGGTTTTCCACTCTCCTTCGACGCGAATGTGGGTTCACTTCCTCTATGTTCAACCTTCCCACTTCTTAACCCACTAGCGTAACATAATTAGTACTTAAGCGTACAACCCTAACGGATTGTAAGACGTGGTGCTAAATATTATTATTATTATACTTGTCCAGTGAATAGATAAATGAATCATATAAAAAAGGCTCTTATTGGGAAGCATCTTGAGCGAAATGTTGCTCCATTTATAACTTGTATTGGTGAAGTTTTCAGAATATACTGCGTCGGTCACAAATATTTACAATTTTTTCAGTCAAATTTCCAATATTTGCAATATTTTGTAATCGGGACTATACTTAAGATCTTATTTTAAAATGTTTCACTCCATTATCACTGGTGGTTGAGTGGTCTAAGGTTTCAGTCAAGCTGCTTTTAGACTGAGTTTCCTGTGACGCAAAGGTTGAGGTTAAATTATTATTATTATTATTATTATTTATTATTATTAGCACCGCGTCTTACTACCCGTTCGGGTTATACGCATTGAGGTTAAAATCTTAGCTACATGTGATAGGTGTTATTTCGGTGAATTATTTCTCACAGTTTTTTAATCTCTTTCCACGCTAATGCGGATGCATTTTCTATAAATCACGCTCCTAATTACTATGCCTTAGAGTAAGGCGTTACATAACCCTCGTATTAAAACTTACCTATTAAAGAAAATCCACTCAAATGATGGTGAACTTTTTAAAAAACTACCTTTTAATTTTTATACCCACGATTAAGGCATTAATAACACATCTTAGACTGAATATTAAACATAAAAAGTAGTTTAACTTGCAGTTTCTCAGTTGTTTTTAATTTTCCACCTCGTCTTACTAACTCGGAGTCTACGCTGTTGGGGTGAATTTGAGAAAGTTAGAGTTTTGAGAAAATGTGTCCAAATTTGTTTGGAGGGATAGTGGGAGGCCATTTAATAAAAATAATTCTCAATACACCATTCTGGTTTGAGCCCCGACTTCTCAATCTCCGGCTAACCAAACTTGTGAAGCCCCATGCCCATCTTAGTACAAAAACATAATAATTAATCAGGAGCGTCCCACTTCTATGGTCACGTTATCTAACGCGCTACTCTCGCAGTAGGCTAGACTGCCAATGACGGGGAGATCGAGGTTCAAATCTTGGTCGGGTGTACTGAAGGCGTTTTTTTCAAAATTGTTTTTTACCTTACCTCCACACAAACGTGGTTACACTTACTCTAAATTTAACCTTCCTAATTCCTAAAGCCATTAGCGTGGTTACTACAAATAAGCCCAAATAGGTATTAAGATGCAATGATAAAGAAATAAAAAATTTAATTAGTTTTTTTAAGTTTAAATGTTAGGACGATTCAGTGAAAGCTATTGGTACAATTAGATCAACTTGATTTCAAGCAATCTTTGAAAGTATGATCAGATCTAGATATTAAATAACTTTCTTTATATTCAAAACAGTTATTGTGTTTTTCTGAAATGACTAAGTATATAATTACACAAAAAACATAGATTGGAGAAAATAATTTGGAGATTACTGTGAACAATAATAAAGAATACAGTTGGGAAATGCATGCTACTACTTTGTCAGTAAGTTGTTAATATCTTGCCTGCTTTCAAGGAATGTAAAACTCAGAATAATCAAAACAATAATTTTACCGGTTGTTCTCTAAAGGTGTTAAATGTGATATCCTACCTTACAAGATGAAAACAAATGTAGAGTGTTCGAAAACTAGGTGCTTGGAAATATATTGGGTTCAAAAAGGGATGAGGATACTAGAGAGTGAAGGAAGTTACATAATGATGAGTTACATAGCTTGTACTCATTACAATACCTTGTTATGATGATAATGCAGGATATGCAGCATGAATGGTGGAATATAGAACCTTGTTCAGGGTACTGACTGGTAAACCCAATGGGAAGAGTCCATTGGGAAGACCTAGACTGAGATAGGAGCATAACATTAGAATGGACCTGAATAATGAGGTGGGCTGGATAGAACTAGCTCAAGATAGGAATAGGTGGTGTACTTTTGTAATTGTTAGAGAACTTTCAAGTTTATAATGCTATATAGTAACTAGATAATATCAATACCTATAAAATTATATGAATGATAAAGTAAAATGTTATCACTTTTGAAAGAAAAAAGAGTATATTTCTAAAAGTCTCTTCATACCATAATCCTATTTAACAGTCATTCTGAACCACCAAAATAATCTTAAAATCCGTTTATTGCTTCACTTTTTCCCAATATTTATTCAACTCTTTAAGTTATCAACTAGGTTCTCCTTTGAAGAGAATCATTTTACAACTTCCCCACTTTTTTTCTTACCAACAAATAAACCACTATTGACAAAATTATAAAACTCTCTCACGGTTAAAAAAAAAGGGGGGGGGAAAGGAGGGGGGGTTGAGATAACAAAAATAATAAAGTTTCGTGTTTGTGAAAACGTTTTAGAATGAAAGAAAGCAGTAAATTGACAACTTGATAAAACTTCCAAGCAAGGATAATATCCTAGATGGAAGAGTGGCTGCATCTATCTACACTTGGGGAGTGAAGAAGAAGTAGAAAGTAGTTTGCGAGATGTAAACAACCTTTGCTAAACACGGCCGCAACTATGGTGTCGAGGACAGACCACAATATAAAAACCAAGACTGAAAAAAATAAGTTAAATGAATCGCTCTTTGTAGAAAGGGCCTCAGTCAAACAAAAATAGTTTTTTTTATAACCACGTCTTATACCTGTTCAGGTTATACACATATATAATAATTACTCTAAACTTACCTTGCACTATTCCACTATGGTACAGCTTATAGGATAGGGCCATGGTGTAATCCGTCAAGGTAATACTGCTATTTTTCAGGATAAATAGAGTGTACATTTTATTTATTTTATGTATTTTCTATAAAGGCAGGGACATGAGTATTGGAGGAAATATTGAATTTAAGGAATATATACAAGATGTATAGAAAAATATAATTAAAAGAAGAGTGTAGAAACGAAGGGGGATCACGGGACCTTTGATGAATGGAAAAGTGGATCGGGGCCCCAAAAAGATTGCTGACCCCTGCCCTAATGAGTAGGGATGAGGAAGGAAGCATTTTATAAGTAATCTACCCGCATCTGCGTGTGGGAAACCCTTTAGGAAAAAAATCTCAGTACACACGACCAGGATTCAAATCCAGAGCTCCTTGTCTCGTATCAGAATATTAAACCACTAAGGAAAACTACGCATACATTATTTACGATAGAGTAATAGAGATTAAAATAGTAGGATTTTAGAGAAACTGCACCCACATTTGCGTTGGGGAAAAGTGAAGATCCATTTAGAACAAAATACCCTCAGTACATCTGACCAGGGCTTGAACCCATCACTATAAATCCAGTCCAATACAAGAATGACGTGTTTGACCATGCAAACAATGATACGGGCTAAGAGCAGTTAACACAAAAAAAAGCTTCGGTGGCCGTATGGTCTAACGCGCTACTCTCACCTTGGACTAGACTGTCGAATACGGGGAAATTGGGGTTCGATTCCGGTCAAGTGCACTAAGGGTGGTTTTCCCTAAATGGTTTTCCACTCTCCTTCCACGCAAATACGGGTGCACTCCCTCTCAATTAAACCTTCCTAATCTATAAACTATGAGTGTAATAAGCACATAAGCGTATAACCAGAATGGGTAGTAAGACATGGTGTTAAAAAAAGAATAAACAAATGCAAAAAAAAATCTTCGCTCAAACAATGTTTACTAAGTTATTTCAATTTAATTAAAGACTGACCCGCTTCAATGGCCGAATGGTCTAAAGCATCACTCTCATGTTAGATTGGCCTGATTAAAACGGGAGGTTGTGTAGGGGTTCGAAATCCGGTCAGGTCTATTGAGGCTGGTTTTTCCCCTAAATGTTTCCCCACTCCCCCTCCACGCAAATGCATGTATATTACCTCTAAAGATTGTCCTTCCTCATCCCCAACCCATTAAAGTGATTGTCATCTATGTGCATTGGTGGTAAACGTTCACGTGCAATAGGAATAGGCCTGTCATAATACAGAACACCTTATAATAGTAATAATAATTATTTTAATCTTAACTGGTAGTAAGAGCCGATGATAGAAACAAAAACCAAATTCTAAGCTCAATATAACCCATATTTTAGGCTCTACAAATAAAATTAAGGCATCAAAGAATTTTAGTTCTATACTCGTGAATAAAGCGTATAAAGGTGTATTTGAGAGAATTATAATTTAATACATTGTAACGTTCAAGTATTATGAAGCAATATATAATCTTAAATGATCCCTTATTTTAGACAACCTTCATAACTGAGGACACATTGGGGTGGGGCTTCGTATATGAGAAGAGATTTATTTCCCTTCAAAATAAAACCTTGCGTGTCTTTGATATAGTGGTTTAACCCCCTCCCTTCCCCCCAAAAATAATGTAATTTGTATTACAGAATAAAGAAACATATGTTGTGCTGGATTGGTATCCGCCTTTTCCAAAAGAATACATCTTAATATATGTTAAATACTACAAATAAATAAATAAACATCTTAATATAAAATATATTTTATTTTAATGTGCGTCTTATTACCCGTCCAGGCTATACGCATTTAGTTACAATAATGGAATAGGGGTGAATAAGGTAGAATCTTGGGTAAATGTATCCGTATTTGCGTGGAGGGAAGGTAATAAACTGCTTAGGAAAATAAATCCAGATGAGATTCAAACTCATTCCTCCCCGTAACCGTCAAACCACACTTGATGAGCTTGACATTTACTTCACGTGATCACCAATTTGGGTATTAATAATATTATTTTAAGCATGGCGTTTTACTACCCATTGGGGCTATAAGCCTATGTACTAATGTGTTAGAGAGGAGAAAGCTTACATGTAGAGGAAGTTTACCCGCATTTGCGTGGAGGGAGTGTGAAAACACATTTAGGGAACACGACTTTCAGTACATCCGACTGGAATAGAACCCCGATCTTCCCCCCATCGGCAGTCTAGTATACTGCGAGAGTGACGTCTTAGGCCATGCGGCCACCGAAGCGGGTTATACATAAACAAATTATGCACACATTAATTACGCTTATGGGTTAAGAATGAAGAGGTTAGAATTTTATAGGAAATGTACACGCCTTTTCATGGATGGAGATTGGGAAACAATTTTGAAAAATAAAACATCTCCACACACCCGACATGTAATCGAACCCTGATCTCCCAGTCACCGTCAAAGTAACCGAACACGTAATTGAACTGTTAAACAAATACGACCACCGATGGTTCAAGCTAATGTGCTAAAATAGTATTTGGTTTTAGAAAGTGCACATTAAATAGATTGATTAAAACTACTACATGAGCCACTTTTTCATTTCAAGGAATACAGTTAGTGCGGTACTTTACACACGAAATACTTAGGACGCTCTAAAAAGTTCCCTTTTTATGAAACAAATCCTCATTCAGGAACAGAGGAAATGGTGATTTGGTTGTAGGTAGGTGCATTTGCATGCGACACTCTTTTAGTTTACTCCTTTTCTTTTATTCCTAGCCTTGTACAGCAGTGTAAAGTCTCTTGGGTTAAGGTGCCTCCCACCCTCTCCCCTGCTTGATGCCATTTTCCAGGCACTCCAATTCACCCCCGACCAACCCACCTTCTATATTCTCCCTACACTTCACAATATCCCCCATCTCTCTCTCTATTGTTCTAGTAAGGAGCGTCGCGTCTCTCTTTTTCTGTCGTTCATGCAACTACATTTGGGAACATTTAATAGCATTAGAATAAACAGCCTCTTACAATTGCGTTTGTACTCACTACTTCTCGTCTTCCGTTTCAGAGTCTGCGCCATTCAACCATCGGCGGGTTGGGGGCTCAAGTACCAGTGGTGCTACTTGTATTGAGCCCCATTCCCCTGCGACAACAGTGATGTATCGTGAAGAAGTGCCGGGGTGAGTAGTAGAGTCTGTTAAAACTATACTTAAAATACTTTCTCCCACTCTAGACCTCTCATTTGACCAATCAGCGTGCCCCGTGGTATAGTGGTCAGTGTACCTGGTTACAAAGCTAGGGGTCCCGGGTTCGATTCCTAGCTGGCACCTTGGGTATTTTTCCCGAAATATTACCCTGAGGGTACGGCTAAACTGGGTTAGCGTGCGAGCGAATAAAAAATAAAATAAAACACATTGGTTGTAATGAGAGGTGGCCGGACTGGAGCGACTGAGCGTGCTCGCTTGAAAGATAGAATTGGTTCCATTTTGCAAGCGCGCACCTCGACCCAGAACAGTCTAGTTTACAGGCGCTGATCAATATTATTGTATGTTGGTTTATTGAGTGATAGGAAAACTTCTCAATTTGACATGATATTTGACTTTTTAATAATTATCGATAGGCTTAGCACACTTGCTACTAACGGCCTAATTTAATTGGTAAGATCATAAACCATACATATATATGTAAAACTGATATGTTAAAATACTTCAATATTATAATCAAAGTAGGCCTTTACAAATAAAAATCACCATTAGCACAGATAGAGGATGGGAAAACCACAACAATAAATCACTTGTCAAAAACCACCCTCAGTTCACTGAGCCAAGGTTCGAACCTTTGCCTCCTCATCAACAACAATCGAGATCTATCTGCTAATCACGCGCTCGCCAGTTTGGTCACGCGGTCGCTCAGTTACTTGCTCGCACGCTTGCCAGTCTGGCCGAACCCTGACGGTCACGAGGGTTTGGTTAGTTAGGCTTAAGTCAGGTTAAGAGTTTCTACTGGTTCCACACCCTTATACTCATTATCACCATCTTATCGGAAATGGAAAGAGCCTCCATGGAAAGATGCCGATTAGCACGTTCGGGCGTCCCCTGGGCAAGGGTACATTAGTACTGGCTAATGTTACCACCTGGTGAGCTATGAATGATGTAGCCCAGACGCGCTATATTATTATTTGATCACTTATACATAGATTCTGTTCTACACCTCTCACGTGTAAACGTATTTTCTTTGATTATCGAACGATACAAACAAATCTCGCAGACTACGGTGGGCTTCCTGCGCAAATGGAGGAAACTAGGACCACGTTCAAGGAATTGACTGTCAAATCAGTGGGAATACCTAGATGCAGATGGGAGTATACCATTATAGTGGGCCTAAAATGAGGTAGACTGGATAGAATTAACTCAATTAACTCAAGATAGGGATTGGTGGCATACTTCAGTAAGTGTGGCAATGAACTTTCGAGCTCCTAATGTCATAGATTAAGTAAGTAATCTAATAGGGAGTACACCTGCAGTGGTAGTATTACTAATATGTATCAAAAGAAATATCTACAGTTCACGTAACCTGACGTATGAATATGTGAAAGTGAAAGTGGAGTTAATAACTTTTATATAAATGTATTGGCCCTTTATATGAAAATTGGACTGTATATTAGACTATAATGATGATGGGAAAACATTTGGGTGAAACCGCCAACAGTAAACCTGACCAAGGCTTTAATCCTGGTCTCCCTGTCATCAGTTGGTAGTCTAGTCTATTGCGAGAGTTACGCCTAGACCATGCATCCACCGAAATGGGTGAATGGCAATATAACGAACCCATACACAAATATTACATTTATTATAAGCCCAGTTCTAGCACTAAACCATGGTCCAACAGAGCTGTAGTCATACCTCCTAACCATTCAGACCTAAGCAATATGCACCATCAGTCCTCTGTTATTCCTCCGACAAACAGATTTCGGCGGAATGAACTTGGTGTAACCATGATTCTCTTATCGGGGGCATTATATCTTTACAGGGCACTGCAGTCAAGATGGTGACTATTATATACAGCTTCTTCTTAATACATTAACATACACAATACACTTTTGTCCTGGACTTCTTCTTTTAAGGGCCCGTCCTACCTCACCCTTTAACGTATGTAGGTATTATAATTGTAACCCGGCGTCGTATTGAAGTGCGTTTCTCTGCGGTCTTTATTAGAAAACAGTGAAATCTAGAACAGTTAAAACATTTTACTCAATTCATAATAATAAAAAGAGTTCGGAGAAATAAAATATCTGATATCAAAATCGCCAATGTCAAATGAAGAATAACAAAATGACGCACTTTGATGTTAATTTTTTGTTTGATCGTAATCGTGTACTTAATACCTCTGTTAAATAGGTTGTGGGGCAACTTTAACTTCGCCTATAACTTTAAAGACTTTATCACGTTTTTTGAAAAAATTATAAAATATTTTAAACTCGGTTTTATTATAAAGGTATAGATTTATTTAAGCTTGTGAATTACTGAATTCTTGAACAGGTATTGGGAAAACTACTTTTGTCTAAAAATAAACCCAGGGCTTCGCGATGGAGGGGCTCTCGAGTCCCTTTTATTTTAGTGGACCTGTCACACATATTTCCCGTGTGTATTCAAAACATATGCATAAGCCTATTTTAAACTATTGTTTATCAAACAGACTTAGCTCGTGAGTAGTGCGGGCCTACTCGTGCCAATAAAATTGGTGTCGGTTCCGGCGCCGATATCGGTAGTACTGAGATTCCATATAATCTTCTGGCTAGGCAGTACACGATCCCGACACTAAAACATTATAGAAATGACCACAAATGATTATGTCGGGATTGATGTTGGCACGATAAATACACTGATATCGGTGAGCAACTCATCTCCAGCTTTGAAATTGGTTCTGTCTTTTGAAAGGTATAGTGCTTGTGCTCTCGTTCTTCTTCGTAATAAGACTTTAGCATTTTAGTTGTGTGGTATTTAGTTGTTTGCTAAAAAAAATATCTAGCAAGTTCAAGTGTGACGTAGTGACTTTAGTTAAATTAGTGAATAACAGAGGGAGGGGCTTGTGGGACAAACACTATAGGTCACTCCCAAAACTATCTTCCTCTCCACTTTTGACGTCGTCTCCTCCGGTGATTAAACCAAACACAACCAAATAAACCCCCTACTCCGCACGAGAACCACGTTGATTGCTCGGCATACCTCACGAAAATGCCCACCTCAAGCACCGACAGCGATCTCGGACAGCAACTCTTACTGGTGTCGGGGCCAACAGCAATATCGGCGCTGGCATCGACACCGATTTTATCAGTACGTGTATGTTCACCCTAAATAAATCAACTAATATAGACCCGCTTTGGTGGCCGCGTGGTCTAACACGCTACTATCGTGTTGGACTAGACTGCCCAAGATGGGGAGATCAGGGCTAGAACCCGGTCGGGTGCACTGAGGTTGGTTTTACATTCTCCTTCCACGCAAACGTGGGTGCCCCTCCTCTCAATTAAACCTTCCCAATCCATAAATCATTCGTGTAATTAGTAAATAGGCGTGTAATCTGAATGGGTAGTAAGACGCGGCGCTAAAAAAAAACCTAATAAATATACCTGCCATCATCATATTTTCAATTTTAGGCAATAAAGGCACATTTTTTAAGTCATCATAAAAAAGGGTCGTTGAAGTGACTCAAAAGAGTTTGTTTCGAGAGACTACAAAGCTTTACACTCTAATCTCCTTGCCAGCTAGGTGAATTTCTTTATTTTTATAACGTTGAGTAGATTAAATGCTGGCAAGACCTCTGAGCTCTGGGGGAATTCAGGCCTATTTCAGGTTAGAAGCACTGTCATTCTTTTGTTCCTGGGTATTCTTACTTGAGTGGTTTCAATAAAACAAGGCAAAATTTATAAACGCTGTATAAATAACTCTACCAGAATTTACATTAATTTTTCCTTACTCTTTTTCATTTCTGTTGGAAAAACGTATAGCTAATAATACTTAGCACCACGTCTTACTACCCGTTTGGGTTATATGCTTGGATAGCTAATCATGTTATATGTTTTCTTCACATATACAAATAGTAATTATATTTTTTCTAGCGTGTTTACTAAATATGTTTACACTATTCACATACATTACTAAGCTAATATGACTTTTCCATTACATTGTAGAATTATTAAGAATGGTATTCATGTTTAAAATGTGTTGTTATTAGGATTCAATACAGTATAAGGTGAATAACAACCAATTGAGCATTCATCATAAGTATTCTTGAATATTTGATATTGTCTAATGAAGCTATACTGGTAGAAAAATGTGCCTTAAAATATATTTAATTTTGAATTTACGACCTTCTTAACTTCATTGAAACAAATTTGCTTATTAAAAAAAAATCCCTAAATAATTCTAGTAGGATACCAAAACTCGCTAATTTTGCAGTTTAATAATTTTCTAACGTAAATAAAATATCTATTTTTTCAATAAAATATCGTAAAACATTATAATATTTAAATTGTATAAAACAAATAATTAATAATTAGCAAATCCAAAAGTGTAGTACTTATTTATTTTTAAACAAATGGGGGGAAAAGAAAATCGCATTTCACCAAAGAGGAAACCAAATAATATGCGCTGTTACAGAAGCATATTATTTGTTTTGTGCATTTTCAACTCCCTAATTTCTAAATCTCTATTTTTTTTAAATATTTACCTATTACTTGTAAAATATTGATTTTATAAAATATTGTTTCTTATAGAAGTTGTTTATTTTTTTTAGGTCCTACAGCTTTGCAATGATAGGTTAGTTCATGTCCCAAGTAGTTGAGGTTATATGATCACAACTGGAAATTTCTGCTATCTAAAGTGCTCTAAAAAGTCCTTTTCATGGGAAATTGAGAGGCAACATTCTATTTGTAATGTTAAACATCCCCTTGATACAAATTAATACCAAAATCTTAGAGCCAATTTTGAGATAAAAACTTTTTTTTTTATTTCAGCCCTTAAGTAAGCTACTCCTAATTTTAGGGTTGGATGGACAAATCCAAAAAACCCTCTGGGTAACCATATAAAATCCCTAGCTACCGAGTTCTAGCAGGAGCGGTAAAATAGTTAATTTTAGTCTCAGCAATAGACTGACATACATACTTTGCAAAAAAAAAATGTTTGAGTCGGCAGAGGATAAACCATCAAAATCTCGAATTAGATTTTATTTTTTTTGCGATCACAATACTTTCTTTCTTTAAGGGTGCGGTAAATTAAAAATGTTAAAACTACACATTTGAAATGAACGTTTAGCATAAACACACAAACAGGATATTCAAAAACCACAGTTTCACAATTTATTTTAGCTCTATATTTATCTATATGTATTAAAAAATATCCAATATTATTGCAATAATATACCATCTTTGATTATGTTGAATGGATGGTTATTTAGGAAATAAAATATCTAGTATTTAAACTACACTCTGATTGAAATGTTATTAATTTAACTCCCTTATTGTGAGTTGTGAATATCTAAAAAAAAAGAGACTGTATTTTAGCAGAAATAGGCTGAATTTAAATTACAATCCATCGTTTACTGCCTCGAATATATTTTAAAGGGAGATAATTTGAAAATATAAGTTCAATGTTTAATCATTAGCCTTAGTTATTATAATAGTATGGCTATTAACGACCTTAGCCCATGAGGCTGGTTATGATTAAATATTGAAAACAAACATTGGACATTTCATTATAAAATAAACACACACTAGGGCACCCTTTTGAGATTCATACAAACTTGAATTCCAAACTTACGGGTAAGAGTTAGAAATTACTCGATTCAGGGGTCGAATGGTCTAAGGTCTAAAGCGTCAGTGGTTGAATGGTCTAAGGCATCATTCTCGTTTGGGACTGGCCTGCAGATGATGGGGAAATCAGAGTTTGAATCCCAGTCAAGATAACTGAGGGTGATATTCCCTAAATGGTTTTCCACTCTCTTTTCATACAAATTCAAATTAAATTCAACTCATTACATTTTGTTTTAGTGAAGGCTCCTAACTTATTTTTGTTTATTCTCTTCTTTTTATTTTATCTATATAATTATATTTTCATTTTTAATAGTAAATTGCGTCTACCAAATAATCATAAACTCTATGGCGTCAGCCTGCAATCGAACCATACCAACCAAATGGCCGTCATATGTTGGCGAAGATAGTACCAACTTATGTGATTAGAGGGTGTCATGTGGTCGGTACAATGAACCCTCTGGCTGTTAATCTCAATTTTCTAGACCGAAGATGAGGATGAGTTGACCTCGTTTCAGACCCGATGATTCACATAAAATCTGGAAGCACCGCGGAACCCAGTAGTACCCAGTACTGCAGTACCCAGGAGCTATGACCACTAGACCTCACAGGCGGTCATTTGGCGGTTCATTCTTATCTTTAACTTCTCAATGCGGCCCTTCAGCCAAAACGAATTGCCCCAGCATGTTATGGATTCATCCAAATTTTATAATTTTCCAGGGCCACTTTAAGTTGAGCCACCCCTAGTTTTTTCTAGTTTTCAACTTCATCTCAATACCCTTCTGGACTATCCTCATTTAGCTGTGTGGAGGAAAATAAAAATAACTCTAAGTAAATGATTATCTTAGAAAATCCAGCTAAGATTCAAACTCCGACCTTCCCGTTACCGGAAAACCAGACAAGACGCTTAATCCATGTGACCATGGATACGGGTTTGTGCTAGTACTCAAGAGTAAGTTAGTATATTATAGTACAAGTTAGTACAATTTTGTGTTTCGTCATTGTTTGCTTTGGTTGTAAAGTTTATTTATTTAAATTAACTTTATAATTTAATATTTCAATATTCGAACATATATCAAAATAAGCATACTGATTATATCTTACACGTGAGGCTAAAAAAATGTAGACTATGCGTTGACGCATAGCTCGAAAAACAATGTCTTATCATTATATCGATTTAATAAACTTTTCAATCAGTCAACGTTGGTGGAACTTTGTGAAAACACGTAGATTTAAACAGAAAAAAAAAATCCCATCGGAATGAACGCTACTAATTCCCCATTGGTAACAAGCAAGCAGCACAGGAGCGGAAAAGAGATTATCTCCTTTTATTTTTGAACGAATAGAAGTTCCCATTTTAGTGTGTGTACGAGAGGGAAAGCTAAATAGAGAAAGAGATAGAAACCCGGTAAAAACCTCACGGCAGCGCTAGTGTTCCCTCGCCACATTCACGGAGTGGCATAAAAAAATGTGAGGGGGGTTGGGGTTAAGGGAAATAAGGGATGGGGGATTTGTGGCGAGGAAAAGGATTATTTCGAATGAGGTCAGGGGGTATAAGAAGGGTCAAAACTACACGAAATTCGAAACTGAAACACTATCACAATCAGTGGTCGTTGAATGCTACAAGAGAGGATAAAATTTGAGAGTGCTGTGACATTTGCAATTAGGGTGGGGTTTATTGTAACTAAAGTGTAGACTTGGTAGGAAGGTAGAGTCCAATTTTCATAGGAAGAACCTTATTTGACGGTTAGAAAAGCTACTAGATCTACTTTCACGCATTCATAACCTGTACGTCAAAACTTTTGTTAGCAATACCTATAAAATAATTTTCATTTCACTTTCATTTTACTTTATTAAAGTGCTAGCCATCAGTCGAGACCCCTAACAGGATAGCACTGAAAAAATACAGAGCAACATATGGCTTAAAAAAAGAAATTACATCACGTTAATGTACTAGTTATAAAAATAAAACAAACTAATAATAATAAATAGGGAAAACAATAAAATATATGATTCAATAGTAATAATAGTTTGGTGAAGAGTATACAATAAACAAATGGAGAGTACTTACTGATAGGGGTGTTCCTTAAACACCTCTATAATTTTACGCTTTAAATTGAAAACTGACACATGGATAAGAGAATCAACAAACCTGGGTGGGACCTTTGGATTACCACGTCAATTCTCTTACCACTGAGCTATCCAGGAGTCGGGTCGCTCCGTATCCTGGGTCATTCTTCACTCATATTTAAGGCCGAGTCTGTGATGGCCGTGCAAATATCGTCAGATACAATGAAAGTCAGCTGAGTGATTAACAAAGATCATCTTTCAGAAAACGCAGCCATCTTCGACTCGGGAAGGCTTTATGTTGCCAATAGTACAATGACAACTGTACGAATAAGCATATCAAAATGAAATAGCAAAGCGTTGGTTTTGGCCTTGGCTTTGGCTTAGTACGCGAATGCTCTAACTACTGAGCTAACCAGGAGTCAAAAGGTCCCGGGGTCTATTCCCGTGTCTAGGTGTCATTTTTTTATTTAAACGATATGATATTTAGATACAGCTATCTAAAACCACAATTAACAAATATAATAGCTTGGATAGTTAATTTATCTCTAATATTGATTTTTCTTTTTTGATAAAATTCATTATCTGGAAATTTAGTGCTATGCATATACAAGGGTCAAGAGGGCTGAGTTTGTATGATTTACCTATAGAAAATATTTTATTACGATAGGCACAAGAGGGCACAATAATTCCTACATTATTAAGGGCAGTTTAACAAGAAATTGTGCCGTTACAAATGTGAAAAATAAAGGCATATCTATGAAGTCTTCGTCAGAAAGGAGTTTGGAGCCCCAAAAACTTTAGAATGCTATCATAATTGTAAAAGCGGTTAGTAATAATAAACTAATAATATATTAACATGATATCATTGCTGACCGGAAATAATATGTTTTTAATTTGAAAGAGGTTCTTCCTATGAAAATTGGCGTACAGAAAATTTGTAAATGTCAGATACCTAAAGCTATGTTCATGTATATATAAGTAAAATAATACATTTTATAAATTTAATTTCTTACCCAAGCCAGTGGGTATGCGGACAAAGGCATCAAACTCGTCTCGTCTGATTTATTAAATACGAGGAGGGCGAGATTCGAAACCCAGACAGGTTGAAATGAGGGGTGCTATCCTAAAAAAAATTTCCACCATATTTATATGCAAGCAGGTACGCTTTGTAAAATTTCTACCTTCCTCATCCTTATCACATTAAAATATTACCTTGAGTATGGTACGATCGTTGAAAGTATATACTACTATACATTCAACGGTACGATCCCTAGATAGCTCAGTGGTTTGTTGCGATAAACCAAAAGTCCCGGGTTTGATTCCCGTGCTTATGTTTCATTTTTCAATTTATTCGATTAATATCGCTATACGGCTCATGTCTGTAATTACAATTACATCCACCAAGCTTCGTCTTTCATATATGCTTAAATGTACAGCGTTGATTTTCTATCGTATCACGTTAGTTTGGATATGTAAATATTAAAGGCAGATAATAAGGTGCGGTGAAAAACGTAAAGAAAAAAATCTCTATAACTTTGGACAAATCAACCACCACTGGTAAAATTAAAATATGGAATAAATATCTAGAAATAAATTATGTTTTAAATGTTTTAAACCTACCTTTACACTGTACGAGTAACTTAACATTTTTACTCGTGACACTGGTTTGAAAGGACGAGGTTTAGTTCCTATTACCCGAATTAGCATATTTCACTCCCGTCATACTAATTTTCCCATCCTCCCTCTAGACGAATACTGGGTCATTTATTTCTATTCACGTTCTTAAACTTCTCTCAGAAACATTTTTAAATAACTTTGTGTTAAAACGTTCAACCTTAAAAAAAATCCAATCAAATTAAATATGGCTTTAAAAGTCAACAATTGAACCCAGGACTTTTTTTTGGCTCAGTGCAATAATGATCTACCACTGAGCTAACTGGGAACCGTCCCTTACTTAAGGTGTTTCTTTTCTTCACTTAAAAATAACTAGTTCAAGGTAGCGTCTGTTATGAACGTGTGAATTGCGTATTGGCGTGCTAAGTCAATAATTCCTTGTTTCGATTACCATATACAGTTGTCATTTTTCAACTAATATTTAAACTAAGAGATACACCTAGATACGGCTCTATCTTTAATCAAAATTAATTACCCCCATGACAAAAAAAATTACAGCAATTTAAAAAGAGTGAATCTGCGAGATTTTTAGTCAGCGATTATTATATTTATCTCTGAATCACAATCAATGCCCTCTACTTTCACACCGTGTGAATATTAAAACATTTTTTAAGGGACTGGAATTCGAACCAAATTCTCTTAGACGTAGGCTTTAACAACTTTCGAAGCATGTAGATTTATTATTTTCGCGGCTAAGGCTGGTTTTATTTATTGAAAACTTTCCGGCCTTAAAAATCGTTCATATAATTTAAATAAATGGCATGGTAAACCGTACAGACTTCCTCTATTGTTTACCTTAAAATAGATACATTTATTAAAAGCTAGTAATATATGTGAAACGAGATACTAGGCCTATATATTGTTGCAGAAACACTCAACCAAGAAGCTTAAATGAAATAATAGAGACTTCTACAAAAAAACAGTGAGAAAAGAGGAGCATCTTTCTCCACCAAAAAGCATAACAATCAATTTCACATTTAAAACTATATTTATTTATAGCTTAAAAACTACTGGTTTTATAAAAATATATTTAAAAAAAATCATTTTTAATATTACTACAACTCTAAAATAGTAAGTTATTTTTTATCTCAAACAATTGTGGAGGTATGATTACAATTTTAAATTTTCTCTTATGTAAATTTCCCTCAAAGTCATTTTCATGGGAAAATTAAAGATTTCATTTTGTTTGTTATGTCAATCAGTGCTTGGATACCAAATTTAATCAATCGTTATAATCGTTATAGCTAGTTTTTAGAAAATTGAGATTTTTTCATTTTTCGCCTTTAGTAAACTATCGTTAATTCTAGGATTAGAAATCTAATTCCAAAAACTCCCTTGGGGAACATTATAGTAAAACCTAGAGACAAAGTTTTAGCTTGATCAGTAAAATAGTTTGGGATCCAGGCCGAAATCCAGTCATTAATCTATGAATATTAGATAATAAGTTCCTATTTCACCAGTAATATATTTTTCGGCATAAATTCGAATCGAACATAAGACGCTTGGTTCAAGACAGATAAGCACTACTGACTAAACTAAGTGGTCAAAAACGAGTATAAATATAAATCAAATTTCTTATATGTTCCTACAAATTCTGTTCCTATTTTACCTATCACACAAAACTGCTAAACATAATTATGTCAAATGGGAATGTATTTTCATTTATACCCGGCCACAAAATATTATAATAAGTAGTGAGAACAAAGTCACAGCTTAATCAAATTCTACTTATCTTGTAAACAAGCTGCGTCACACAATTAATATGTTTTTTTTTACTAGAATCCTGCTTTTTAAATCCCAGTATTCACCTTTCTTATAATTTATCAACATACACGTTTATAAATAGCAATATTATTAATGGTATAATATTGGCGCTACAACGCGGTGAAAAGAAAATCTCGAAAATCTAAATGTTAATATCTTGCTATCCTGGTCAGGGCTTATTTGAATTAATTCGAAAAAGAATATTCACGCACATAAATAAACAACAGCAAAACATAGTCTCTGATAACACTGTTTCCGTTTAAAAAAAAATTTATCTGAAAAATTAAAAACGAAAAATTGAGGTCATAAATAAAACCTTGAATATCAATTTTTTTAATATATATCAAACAAGGTCAATAAAAACCAATGCTTTAAAATATATGCCTTTTCAATATAAATATGATTTTTTAAAAATGAGAATGAGGCTATGTACATAAATAGCTCAGCCGAAACTTTATGTTAGTAAATAAATAAAACAATGTAATAAATTAAAGTGGTTGTAGTGAGCTTGTTTTGAATTATGTATTGTACTGCCCTCCCTATACAGGGTGTTTCCAACACAACATCCAATCTTCTCGCGGCTAAGAAGTCAGCCTCATAATCGACTGGATAGTAAGTGGTGGAGATATCGTGGTTTGAATCTCAGCTGGGTACTTTGAAGGTGGTTTACCACATTTGTTTCATCATCGTGTTTTTTCCCATGCTCTCCCCACGCTAATTAGGTTTCAAAACCTTACTCCCGTTAAATAGATTAAACCATTAATAGCCAGTTGTCAAACACAATAACAAAAATATAGCCTACATATTTACAATAATGTTAAAGGAATTTTCTAGGGACAGTGAATAGTACAAAGAAGCAGTATGGTTGCTCCATGAATGTTACTTTACGTTACCGAGAGATAATTCCGTGGGAAATCCAAAAAATGACACTTACAAAATATTATATGTGTAAAACTTAGTGCGATGACTTTTTTTAGCATTGCGTCTTAATACCTCTTCAGTTTATACGCATACGTACTAATTACAATACTGTGTTAAGCATGAGTAATATTTAATTGAGAGGAATTGTACCCGCATTTTCTTGGGGATAGTGGAAAACCATTTAGTATAAACCATCCTCAGTACACCTGATTGGTATTAGAACCCTGGTTATCGGCAGTCTAGTCTAACACTAGAATGACGCCTTAGACCATGCGACCACCGAAGCAGGTAAACTACAGCTAAAATTTCTAGCTGAAACAATATATGAATATTTAATGTATACCTGGGTTCTATTCCCGCGTCTAGGTGTCATTTTTCAACATTAACGAATATAGTATCTCATACGTCTGTATCCGTACTAAATATCATGTCGATCTCCCAAAAATGTGTAAAAAATAATGTGACATTTGCTATTTTATGGCTTTCACCCACTGGATTTCAAAGCCCAGAATCATCAAGATGGGATACATTTGGGTTGGACTGGGCACAACTGAATAACCAGTTTTTTTTTCTGTGCTCAAATATTAACTACCCATTTAGGATATTCGGATATTTACATTCATGGGTTGAGGCTTAAGAAGCTAGAATTTTATAAGAAGTATACCCTCGTTTGTGCAGAGTGGAAATGGGAAACCATTTACAAAAATTAATCTTAGTAACCACGGCTGGGATTCGAACACAGTTTATCCCATCTCCAGAAAACCAGACAAGATGAGACTAACACCTTTATCCACGTGACCTTCAGTGAGGGTAGGCTGGCCTTTTGGGCTAATGGTCCCTGGTCAGCACTCCTGGCTATTCCTTTATAGCTCCCGGTTTGATTCCCGGAGGTACCATAGGTATTTTTCCCGAAAGAAAATGGTTCTAATGATTGCCATGGTCTTCAGCACTCCTGGCTATTCCTTTATATCTCCCGGGTTTGATTCCCGGAGATACCATAGGTATTTTTCCCGAAAGAAAATGGTTCTAATGATTGCCATGGTCTGGTTAATTAGGCTTAAGTTAATTCTAAGGCTTCTACTGGCCCCACATAATAATTATCATTATCATTACTTTATCGGGACGAAGTAACTGATTCCTCTTATTTTGATATTTTAAACTCTGTCTGGTCCCTAAGACACCTGGAAAACCGGGAGAGCCAGGAAAATATAGGGAATTTCTTGTGTCTAGAAAAAAAACGGGAATTTTGCAATATATAGTAAAAATACTGGAATGTTTGTTAGTTTAGGGCATTCAACTGGAAGCTTAAAATATTAGGTTTTCGGATGAAAGAAAAAGTCTACTGAAGATTTTTTCTTTTTTATTAGCACTGCGTCTTACTATCCGCTTGGGTTATACGCCTATGTACTAATTACACTAATGGTTTAGGAATTAGGAAGGTTAAAATGAGATAAAGTGGACCCACATTTGCGTGAAGGGAGAGTGAAAAACTATTTAGGAAAAAAAACTACCCTCAGTGCACCCGACTGGGATCGAGCCCCGATCTTCCCGTCTTCGGCTGTTTCATCCAACACGAGAGTTGCGCGTTGGACCACGCGGCCACCGGAGCGCATACCTGAAGAATTAAGTACACTGATTCAAACATGTCTTGATTCCCTCTAAGCAAGGGCTGTGAAGCTTCTTAAGATGTATTTCCCATCAATCTTAGATCATCCTGTTTTAAACATAAGTTACATGACTTCACACTTATTAGTCCGATGAAAAATGACATTTATTCAATATAAGATTCCTAAAAAAATGGGATTTTTTTTCCCTGGAAAATCTAGAAAATACCGGGAATTTGGTAGTAATATATTGTGGCAGCCCTACTAATAAGAAAACAACATTCACATTAGCAAACATTCGCTTGTAGCTAGGGTAGCTTTTCTACTGAAGTGGATAGACCATTTACTCTTAAGTTCACCTTTATTTATTTACAGCTTAGAAAATGAGTGCAATATCTAATAACAGCTACTCTCATTAATTTGTATACAGCCTTCATTACTGACAAGTATGCTGTATATATATATTCCATATTTTATTCTAATATTATTTCTGTTGTCAACATCCCTTTTTCTCAACTAATACAAAACCTACAGCGATGAATAAGGTGTCAGTGGATAGGATTTGTTTACCGACTTCTGACTCAGTTTACGTTAAATTAGCCTGTCAAAGACAGGCTTAAAATCTGGTATAACTGGTAATCTGGTATAACTGTACTAAGTGTACATTTTGTTCCGCCTCTCACTATCCAGTTCATCCTAGTCTGAATATTAAGTCAAATGTGGTAAATAATAGAACGGTAGAATTTAAATTAAATCTACCTGCATTTGCGGGTAGGGAGAATAGGAAACCAATTAGAGAAAATTGTTTTAAGTACATCATTCCGGGATTCTAACCTTGACCTTTCTATCACTGTAAAAACAAACTCATGAGAACGACATTTAATCTTCGTACCCATTGACGTGGGTTCAAGCCTAATATATGTCAATAGTTGAATTTTATGTTTCTAACTAAAAAAGTATTTATCAGCGCGTCTTATTACCTGTTCAGGTTATACGCTTATATTATAATTACTCTTATGGAGTAGGGATGTAGAAGGAAACTAAGTAACTGATTCCTCTTATTTTGATATTTTAAACTCTGTCTGGTCCCTAATACACCTGGAAAACCGGGAGAGCCAGGAAAATATAGGGAATTTCTTGTGTCTAGAAAAAAAACCGGGAAAACACGGGGAATTTCGCAATATATAGTAAAAATACTGGAATGTTTGTTAATTTAGGGCATTCAACTGGAAGCTTAAAATAGTAGGTTTTCGGTTGAAAGAAAAAGCCTACTGATTTTTTTTTTCTTTTTTATTAGCACTGCGTCTTACTATCCGCTCGGGTTATACGCCTATGTACTAATTACACTAATGGTTTAGGAAGGTTAAATTGAGAGAAAGTGGGCCCACATTTGCGTGGAGGGAGAGTGAAAAACTATTTAGGAAAAAACCACCCTCAGTGCACCCGACTGGGATAGAGCCCCGATCTTCCCGTCTTCGGCAGTCTCATCCAACACGAGAGTAGAGTGTTAGACCACGCGGCCACCGGAGCGCATACCTGAAGAATTAAGTACACTGATTCAAACATGTTTTGATTTCCTCTAAACAAGGGCTGTGAAGCTTCTTAAGATGTATTTCCCAACAATCTTAGATCATCCTGTTTTAAACATAAGTTACACAACTTCACACTTATTAGTTCGATGAAAAATGACATTTCTTCAATATAAGATTCCTGGAAAAATGGGATTTTTTTCCATGGAAAATCTAGAAAATACCGGGAATTTGGTAGTAATATATTGTGGCAGCCCTACTAATAAGGAAACAACATTCACATTAGCAAACATTCGCTTGTAACTAGGGTAGATTTTCTACTGAAGTGGATAGACCATTTACTCTAAGTTCACCTTTATTTATTTACAGCTTTGAAAATGAGTGCAATATCTAATATCTCATTAATTTGTATACAGCCTTCATTACTGACAAGTAAGCTATATATATATATTCAATATTTTATTCTAATATTATTTCTGTTGTCAAAATCCCTTTTTCTCAACTAATATAAAACCTACAGCGATGAATAAGGTGTCAGTGGATAGGATTTGTTTACCGACTTCTGACTCTGTTTACGCTAAATCAGCCTGTCAAAGACAGGCTTAAAATCTGGTATTAATATATTATAACTGTACTAAGTGTACATTTTGTTCCACCTCTCACTATCCAGTTCATCCTAGTCTAAATATTAAGTCAAATGGGGTAAATAATAGAAGGGTAGAATTTAAATTAAATCTACATGCATTTGTGGGTAGGGAGAATAGGAAACCAATTGGAGAAAATTGCTTTAAGTACATCATTCCGGGATTCTAACCTTGACCTTTCTATCACTGTAAAAACAAACTCATGAGAACTACATTTAATCTTCGTACCCATTGACGTGGGTTCAAGCCTAATAAATGTAAATAGTTGAATTTTATGTTTCTATCTAAAAAAGTATATATCAGCGCGTCTTATTACCTGTTCAGGTTATACGCTTATATTATAATTACTCTTATGGAGTAGGGATGTAGAAGGAAACATTTAGAAAGGGGTTTACCCGAATTTGCATGAAAGGAGAGTGGGAATCCATTTGGTAAAAAAATAACCCTGCAGTAGATCAAACGGGGATTTGAACCCTTATCTCTCCATCATCAGAAGGCCAGTCCAACACGTGAGTGACGGCTTGGACCATTCGACCATTAAAGTGGGTAGTTGAAGATTACGTTACTAACTAACATTTTTACCGCGTCTTACTATCCGTTCGGGCTATAAGTTTATGTACTAATTACACTAACGGTTTTATGAATTATGGAAGCTATATTTAGAGAAAGTGTACCCGCATTTGTGTGGAGAGAGAAAGAGTTGAAAACCATTTTGGAAAAACCACCCTCAGTACATCCGACCGAGATTCGAACCTAAATTTACCCGTCGTCAGCAGCCTGGTCTACTGCGAGAGTAGTGCATTAAACCACGCAATCCACCGAAGCGAGTTGAAAAATAACAGTTAAATTTACTGTGAATATCCTACACGTTAGCTCAGTCGGTAGCGTGTCTGTCTACTGAGTTAAGGGTCTAGGATTCGATACCCGGCATGGCGGATAGATGTATTATTGGTGAAATGTGGGTTTACTCTTTCACAGTGATGACTTAATGGCCGGGGATTGGATGTTGTTCCTGTCTTAGTCTAAAGTTAGATTATAAGGACTATGAAGCTACGACAGGCCTAGCAAGCCGGCGGGGGAAAATATGACTTGAATAATAAAACTGACCCAGCCTACAGGATGAAAACAGTAATTGATGTAAAAGTAAAGTTAAACTTACTGTGAATGTAACATACAGTGAGATTCATCCATTCAACTGTTATGGAACTCGGCCGTGGGTATTAAATTTACAACACTTCCCACTATTATTTGATGGTACAAACCTTTGATTGGAAAAAAATGTATGAAGGGATTTGAGGGGATCATGGTAGGAGGGTTAGGGGGAGGGGCGGGGAAGGTTTATTTGACATTCTGCGGTAACTAATGCATGTTTAATGCCTTCGTTCGCATCGTGTGGTGTAGAAGTATTCTCGTATCAAAACTAATGCATTATTAAGCAGAGGGAAACGTTATATTTTTCGCGTCTATTTTTATTTGATTTCGCTTGTTTTGGTGGATGGTTCCAATGAGGTGAGTGCGAATGCCATACGGTTGGTATCGTGCATAAATGTCTATGAATAATATAAACATATCTTTAGTTCAATATTTCACCACCATTTCATATTTTATGTTTATTTTAAATCAATAGCCACTAGATGAATAGCACACAAGATATTATTAGACTACAATCAAAACAAATATAGTTGATATAATATTCTAATGATTTCTTACCCGCACTGGCAGGCACAAGCACGAAGGCTTCAGTCTTGTCTTGTCTGGGCTTACGGTGAGATTTGAATAGTGTTCATTCGACCCCCCTCCCAAATGATGTCCCACTCTCTTCCCATATAAATGCTATGCGCTTCCTCTAAATTCAACCTTTCTCATCCTTACCCCATTATAGTTAATTTTCATATATCTCCGATGGGTAGTAAGATGCGTAGCATGCAAAAAATAAATTTTATTGTTACTAAAATTGTTATTATTATCATCATCATAATCATTATCGCGTTTTACTACCGGCTCAGGTTATACACTTGTAAGATAATTACTCTAATGGGTTAGGGTTAAGGAAGGGAGCCTGTTTTAGATGTTATATATACGCATTTACGTGGAAGGAGGGTGGGAAACCACTTAGGGAATACCACCCTCAGGATTCGAATCCTGAGCTTTCTTGTCTTCATCAGGCAAGTTTAACACGAGATTGACGGCTTAGACTATGCGGCCACTGAAGTGGTTAGTAAATTACATAATTATAATATCATAAGAAATTTTCTCAGCTATGTATAGACCTAATATTTATGCTACATTTATAATTGTTATTGCTATTATTATTATTATTATTATTATTATTATTATTATTACTATTACTATTACTATTACTATTCAACTTTGCTAACTATTAGAATATTTTAATGTCAGAATATTTAACCCCTTGTGTTTGAGCGTAGAAAAAATAATATACATAAATAAAATCTATAAATGATTATTCAACCAACCCGCCTCAGTGGCTACATGGTCTAAGGCGCTACTCTCAGAGTAGAAACTATTCAGCCCGTCCATGTGTTACTCTCATAAATTTTTATGTCAAAGTAGAGTACGCATGTGCGGGAAAAGCCTGTTCCATGAACACGAAAGTGTTGAATAGGGAACAAGTAATAACATGGTGTAAGCCCCCCCTCCCCCCCCGATGAGAGGTCTGTAGGGTGTTAACATGATGGAACTGTAGACGAGGTGAAAGGGTGTTAATATTTTTACCCCCTCCTCTGACTTCTCCCACTCCCTCCCCGAATCACGGACATACACACACATGTATTTTCCAGTTCCCTAGCCCAGTTTTTACCTCACCACACCTCATACATATACACATACAAGCCCCCCTTGTAAACTCCATACCCAACCTGTAGACTTTTTTTTCATCCTGGAACTGAATTCTTCTTTCTATACTCTTTTTAACCCCATGTCCAGGAAAATCCTTTTACTCCTTAAACTCCCCTCGCCCACACTTTTTTTATTCACGGGAAATAGCCCCGGTAGATGATTGGATTCCGTTAGGTGTTTTTTTCCCCCGTCCGTGGCAGCAGTATAGGGTGACTAAGGGGCTTAAAAGGTGTGTGTGTGTGTG
>CABFWB010000487.1:48938-61437 GCA_902151455.1 Timema bartmani | reverse complement strand
GGATGCCTCACTGACCTGCCTGACATTAATTCTCCAATCTGGAGCCGCTGGCTTCCTCATCCCTTTAGGCCACGTGCCTTGACACATAGGCTGGTCCACCCCGCGTGGCCGAAAAGAGAGCTCTACTTCCCCTTACATCACCCTTTTACCACTGCCTTTCTTCTGATCTACAGAAACTACAATACTTTCAGCGCGACTAACGGGCCGAAAGGAATCTTATCGGTTTTTCCTTTCGACAAACGCATGTATGGTCAACAGCAAAGCTATATGTGTACTTTGTAGGATCAAGGGATTTTATATTAATTTACCAGCCTCAGTGGCTTAGTTGGCTAACGCGCTAGTTTCGTGTTGAGCCAGACTGCCGATAACGGGGAGATCACGGTTCGAATTTCGTCAGGTGAACTGGGGGAGGTTTTTAAAAAAAATAGTTTTCCACTCTCCCTCCACGCAATTGTGGGTTCACTTCCTTTAAATTCAACTTTCCTAGTTCATAACCCATTAGCGTAATTACTACATAAGCGTATAACCCGAACGGGTAGTAAAGCACGGTGCTAAATAAAAAATAAATATATTAATTTAATATTCCTAAAATAGCCTGCTAACTAGGAATAATATGGATTGGTCAAACTATATTTTATTTGAGGTAAAAATTGTTTTAGCACAACGTCTTACTATCCATTAGGGCTATACTCAAATGTACTAATCACGCTAATTTGTTAAGGATTCGATTGGATTTAGAATAATTGTGTCCGCATTTGCGTGAAGGGAGAATGGAAAACATTTTAGTATAAACCTACTTCACTACATTCAACTGAAATGTGAACCCTTGTATCACCTTTATCAGCAGTTTAGTCTATTATGTGACTTATTATATTGTTCTATAACCAAAGTGAATTATTTAATATCAACTTTTTAATCACACAGATTATATCGTAGATTATAAATTAACTAAACTTATGGAAAGGGCCACACGCTTGGCCCCACCCATGGACATTGACCGATAGTATAGGCATATTGTGTCTATTAGTGGCTGTAGTAGAAAATAGTTTTGGGAAAGCCAATTTTTCGGGAACACCTTATATAGGGTTTCCTTGTTCTCTGGAAATAAATCACCTAAGAGCCGCCGTGCGGAACATGCCACCATCTTGGAAAAATGGTGGACAAAATCTGTTTTTCTTATCTATATCGTGAACAGTTTCTCTTACGAGAAAAATACAAGAGAGCAAAAGGAAATATATTTAAACTATCTATAAAAATGGTTCTAACAATGTTTTTATATCTCTTACAGTTAAAATGTTATGCTTAATTTTGAATCAGAAATATCGTAAAAATACCTTAATATGAACTTTTTTCTAGTAGTATTCCTCCCTTTGGCCTCTCCTCTCAAATTTGTTGGTAATATATTATCACCACATGTATATTAAATTAAGACAACTAAAATAACTCATTAGTTATTAATAAGTGAAGTGCCTTGCCAGCTATTAGTGTTTGTGAGAAATTGCAAGATTACAAGATTGTCAAGATCATGCCAGATCCGTGAAAGTGCTTATGCAAATAAATTCACCTATTGGTTGAGATTATACTTTCCATTAAATTTACTAGATGACCTTCTTGTGTCATTATTGTCAGGAGTGGTTACGAATAATATTGTAAACTGTGATATGGCCAAACAAGTGGGATAAGCTGCAATCAAGACAGTTGTGGGGGGAAAAACCCACCAGAATGTCACTCTCAAACGTAAATCGCAAGTATTCACTTTAGCTAACATGGGGAAAACTGTGCTATTTGCAGGAGAATCTGTTGCAGTAGACCCAATTCAGCTATTTCATAGGATTCCGTTTGTTGTGAAGACAGAACAAGAAATCAAGGTATATCTGCATTATGAACTTGCCCCTATTCCACAAGCATTATTTGACAATATTACTCTTCGCAAGGGCACAAAATCAAAAATGAGGCTTGTGATTGAACAAATGTGTGGGAGCAGCAGTGAATTACCTGAAAATCCTAGATTTGTGTTTGATGGTAGCGACCTTCTTCACAGAGTGCCATAGCCTTGATCAGCAACTTTTGGGGAAATATTTGGAGTTTATTTGAATCATGTTAGGAATAATTATGGAGAAGGTGTAATTGCTGTCTTCGATGGATATCAGTCCAGCACTAAGGATGCAGCACCTATAAGGCGCACCACTGATTAAACAACCACAAAGGTCGCAGTAAATACCCCCGCAAATGTTATTGTTACCAAACATCAATTTCTATCTAATGCAGCAAATAAGTCTAGTTTTCTGAAGCTACTTGGTAACTATCTATTCTAAGCTAATTATACTCTGTTCCATGCTTCTGCAGATGCAGATACACTGATAGAAGGTACAGCTTTAGAGGAAGTAAAGAAAGGGCGTAGATCAGTTGTGGTTGGAGAATACACAGACCTACTTGTGCTTTATGCATTTCTGGCTCATACAAGCGAGGAGGTGCATATGTTAATTCCAGGCAGTTCGAATACACAGAAAAAAAATTATATCAGCTCAAAGATGCAGCATGGCTTGGGAAACATGAAAAATAATATCCTGTTCATACATGCCATGATCGGCTAGGATACAATGTCTGGACCATACAAATGGGGACATATAACAGGTTCTATAAGCTCAAATATGACATTGAACTGCAATCTGTCGTAAGTAAATTCAATTACCAAGCAGCGTTACAAGATGAAAGAACAACTGCTGGTTAGGCATTACTTATCCCGTTATATGGTGGTAAGCTTGAAGATGGTGTGTCTAGATTCAAAAAGTACATGCAGTTGGTCAGCAAGAAAGTTCCTAATTATGTGCTGGATCTCGCATCCCTCCCGAAAAGTTCTGCAGCGGCTCGGCAGCGTAGTCAATGAGTCTATCATCAAGTTTAGGCATGGCACGGTAATAACCTTCCTGAGAGTAAATGGGGAGGGAAGGTAGAACATGAAAAAATACCAACCAGTTCCAACAACTATTCACCCAGCACTGAACTATTTGCTCCATCTTGTTCGCTGCAATTGTAAAGCTAGTTGTGAAAGGAATTGCGATTGCAGAAAAAAGTAGTCTCCGTTACTCAACAATGTGTGGTGTGTGTTGGTGAGTCTCGCACCATTATATTGGAGATCGACGTTGACAATATCCTCAACACGGTTGAATGTGTTGATGAAGATGAATCTCATGATTAATTGGAGAGCTGTTATACACAAGAGAGAAAAAGTTCATCTCTCCCCAATCCAATCAACCTAAAGCGACGACGCTTGTCTAAGAAGCTGATGACAATGAAAATATCGTGATTTAATAATGCGCATTAAATCTGGGTTAATAGTGTAATTATTATAGTATTATAAACTATCGAAATTTATTATACTAATATACCAAATATTGATTAATTTATATTCTTGTAAATCTGAGAATCATTCAGAATTCCTCCTTTTTAGCCACTGTGAGCATGGCCTACAATTATGAAGAAAAAAACACTTTGCACATAAACTAGACTATTTGCACATTATGGGTTTATATATAACTAACCATTACTTTTTAACCGTACAAGAACATTTTTATAGAAAATTTAAATATATTTATTTTTATTCTCTTGTATTTTCTCGTTTAAACAATGGTTTACGAGATTATTAAGAAATACCTCTTTTGTCCACCATTTTTCCAAGATGGTGGCTTGTTCCCCATGGCGGATTTCAGGTAATTTTTCCCAGAGATGAAGGAAACCCCTAGGAGATTTACCAGCAAAAATTCGCTTTACAAAAATGATTTCCCTCTAGCCACACAATATGCCTATACTACGATTGTATAGAAGGATGAACCTGTTTTTAAATAATATACATCTTCATCGCTACAAGCCAGAATCAAACCAGTGTCCCCTGGACTAATGCTATACCACTTTAACCACTTAAGCAAAGGGAATGTGACTTTTTGAGGTGTTGTTAATCCAACACGAATGAGGATGCATTTAAATTAATTGTGAACCCCAAACTGCTCGTATCCCTTCGCCGTTAAGACGCTAGAATAGTCGAGAAGAAATTCATAAATACAAGGAATCAAGCGAGCATTTAAGGTACGAATGTAGGGAATACGAGCTAAGGGCATTATTTTTGTGGACTTTATATCTAAACTTTTCTTTAATCAAATAAAGTAATTACACAGTAGAAACATAGATACATAGAATTTAATTTTCTTCACATGGTGACCTCAAAAGTTCTTAAATATGTGCCATTGGTGTCTTAGTCTTATAAATTAATGACAACTTTTTCTCTTAATTTGAAATTTTCTCCTCTAATGCTGCTATGGTCATGACAGAGATTCAACAATTATTAATACTGTATCACCATGTGAAGAAAATTAAACTCAGTGTTTTTATTGGAGCAATATTTTATTTATTTTGGCCAAAAACAGTTTAACTATAAAAAAAACTGCACACAAAAAAAAACCGCCCTTAACTAGCGTTCCCTATTCTCCCACTTTGATGTTACTGGATGGAACATTCCGGCAGTAGGAGAACAAACAGTGGAGGAGGAAAATATAAATTCCAATATAATACTTTTAAACTATCCTATGTATCATTTCTGTTGCCAACATCCCATTTTTTCAACTAATACAAAGCTTACAGCGATGAATAAGGGTATCAGTGGATATTATTTTTTACCGACGTCTTACATATGATCAGTTTACGTTAAAACACATTGTTTGTTTAAAATTTAAGTTAAAAGAAAAATGTAACAATATTTTTGTATCAATTACTGAAAATAAATTCTCTTTGCTATTTTGTGTATACATTTCGCTGAGTATTTAATTTCAACAACCCAACAAAAGACTAAATCATAATTTTTTGGGGGGTGGAGGAGAATGTTTAATGTGCGAAAGTTTCACAAGGGTTTACAAAGATTCACAAATATCCACTCTACGTACGCTCTTCTACCAATCAACCAAAATATATGAATTTTTGAACTTTTCGGAGTAGAAACTGCAACTTTTAAATTATGTCTATCATTCTATACGTAGGACAATAGAAAATAGTTTTGTGTTAATTCCAATAAATACTAAATTCGAATACTGTTAAATTTTAATAACATTTACTGGAGGAACTTTCTGAACCGACTGATTATATCAGCACACGAGTTATAAACTAACTTTTTCTATAACTTACACAACATCACTTCCCCGGCCGTTAATTTATTATTGTGAAGGGGAAAGCCCATATTTAACCAATTTTACATGTTTGGGCCATGTCAGGGATCAAACCCACATAATATACTGACTGACACGTTACCGACTGAGCTAAAGTGTCGAACTGGTACTGTCACAGGTTCTACCAATATTTAAACTAAATGCAACATCTCATGGGCAATATTGTTGGGCTCCCACGGGAGATAGCCGTAGGCGAGTCATCTCCCGACGAGTGAAGCTTCAACCAACATATTGACAGAAACTATTCCAGTCAAATTAGTTTATGGGAGGAGAGGTACAAAGGCTTACCAATAGTTTTACTAGACCGGATCCGCAAATATTTTGTAACTAATTTATTATTTAAAATCTTAAAGCCATTTCTATAGTTTTCGGCTTTTTTTTTTCAACGAATACGTTTTATCACCACGTTTTTAGGAATATCTTCCTCCACGTCTTACTAATAATTTATCCACATTCACGTTGAAAAGAGAGTGGAAACCCGTTTAGGGGGGGAAACGTCCCCACAACATCCGGTCAGAAATAAAACTCCCTGGCAACGGTCTGACATTTAGTGCCCACCAGTTTAGGCAACGCCATGTTTATTATAAGATCAATATAAGGTACAGGGATGCACAATTTGTCTAGATTAATTACACCTGCATTAACATGTGTAAATATTCCTTTTGCATCCGGTCGACGTTAGAGCCTGGACCTACCCATCAGAGGCAATCCAGTCTATAGAAAACCTGACGCCTTAAACCACGTGACTTCTGGTGTAAGTCATATAAATTAATTGATATTAAATAGTTAACAAAACCTATGTATTACACTTGTAAAAAATACAGCTTATTAACTAGTATTTTTTTTAAATTGAACTATATTTTGAAAAATGAGTTTGACCACTCTGAGCCTAACATAATTAAGGGTTCTTTAAGATTCGATCTTTGGCTTCGATATTTTTAAAAGTATTTTTTTGTATTAGGTACGTTGTCTAATGTTAAACTAACTATATAAGTCATTTACGTATATAGATTTTGTATTCAAAATAACATATTAATTTAGTTGATTAGATAAAATATAAAAAATAATTTAAAAACCATTATGATTCATAACCGTGTGAACCTGGAGAATCCACCATCTTAAGGTGCTCTGGGGAATTACTTGGAACGTAGAAAGTCAACAAGGATTTTTAAACTCATACCGTGTGCATAATAATAAAAATAATATTATTAATAATAAAACAGTACAGACCCAAGTCTATAGCTAGGCAAGAGCCTATATATATATATATATATAGAGAGAGAGAGAGGGAAAGAGAGCAAGAGCGAGCTTTATGCGTCTTTATTATTTTATCATGTATAAGTTAGAGATATTACCTGGCTCCTTTCTCCCCCTCAACCCCTTTAATGCTCTTCCTCCTTATCTTCTTAATACCAGTAGACCTACTGTGTATCCTTAAGAAGAAACTAGATCAAAGATAAACATGCAAACCCCCCTTCCACCCTCAAATAGCCCTTCTTGTTCTAACAAAGATTACCACTAAAAGTTGAACGACTCTTGACGAGTTGTACGATGTTAAGTGTGTGTATACTTTGGCACAAACTTATGGAGAAAAGAACAGTTCTTGTGGAACTCCAGCCTGCTCCTTAAAGTCTCAAAAGGGTTAATACTAAAAGGAAAGTGACTTTTCTTTACGCTTCTCTTTACTTTAACCAAGAGTGGTACTTTCTTTGCCATCTTCGGAATATGAGGACTTTCTTTTTATCCATCCCCTTCTATGTAAATTAAAATCTTTATGACGCAAATATATATATATATTTTTCCGAAGTTCGAAAATTATCGGTGCTTGTTTCCACGTTGTCTTGTGGTTTTAGGATTTACAATGTGGGTTTTTCCGTAAGATTTGCAAGTAATCTCATTTTGAGCTGTCGAACATAGTGATTTTCAACCCCATGGGTTGAGACTCAAAGCGAAATGGGAAACGAAAGGGAAAGGTGGATGGGAATGATACCCTAAAAGGTTAATTTAAAATTCGTACAAGAAAAACTTTGATATTTTGAAATATAATCAATGTTTATGTTGTATCGTTTTCCGTGAATCTATAAAATACATACTGTTTTGAATTAAATGTTCTATCAATTTCAAATTAATTCACACTGATTATATTATTTGTTTTAGATAAAGTTATGGTCATATCTTAATAAAAAAGAATATATATTTACCACTTTATAGGCTAGTTTTCATAGAGCATTGTCTGCGGCTGTGGTTAAGCGGCTATGCTGGTATGGGGGGTCTGATTTGTATTAAGGGGTCGGTAAGCGAGATATTACCGTGTATACGTTCACCTCTAACGCACTGTTATATTTTACGATGCGTTATTTCAAGATATTGTTCACGCCAAAATAAAATAGAAAGATTCCAACAGGGCTCTTATTCCTTAACAATACTATATTTTGAGTTTTATTAATAGAAAAAAAAAAGTGTGAAATTGTGACATTAGCTCATTTTCAACTACTTTTTAATCATATTTCCGAAGCTCTGAGACAAGTCTTGATGAAAAAGGGCTCTAGATTTAGCTTTCCTCTAACAAATACAGTAATATTTTTATAGATTCATGAACATAACATTTTAAGATATTTGAGAACAAAGATTGATATAAGAAGTTTTGTATTTTTCTTTCTCCTTTTTCTTATTAACATGACAAGAGGGTACTGTAGGTGAAGGGTGAAAGGTAGTATAAGCATAGACAGCACGTGTATAATAAATAATTAGTTCCAGAAAATGACACAGATCATTGTATTTTAAGCTGTGTCGGCTGACAGCGAATGATATTTTCTCACTGACTGAGGCGACCACCTTAATTAACCGTAAATTATTACTACCCGTTCGGTTTATCAGCATCTAGTTTAACTTTTAGAATAAAAAAAACCCCATTTACGTGGAGAGAGAGAGCATACCTGGGTGGAATTCTAACCCTGTTCTCCCCTGTCAACAGCAAGCCAGACTAAACGATATTGATGTTTGTTCCACTGGGTCACTGATGCGGGTCACGGTGGAGCTGACGAAGATGTTTGAAAGGTACAGGATAAAAAGGAGGAAAGTACGATTTTAACTCAAATTTAGTCAGTGCTGCCATCTGTTAGACAATCACGAGACCCTTCTAATGAACTTCATGATTAAAAGAGGTCTTCGTCATATTTAAAATATTATAAAAAGAGGTCTTCGTCATATTTAAAATATTATAAAAAAGGTATTTTCTGGGGTCCCAATGTGGTTTGAGATAGTAAAGTTGCTGTACTGGGAAATGTGTGTAATGGGACTTTCTTCCTTCTTCCTCCGTGTCCATAGTTTGATATGTATACAAGGGTTCGTCCTGTTATCCAATTTGTAGTTATGTAGTGGCTAGGGATGCATGTGAAGTATTAGATGTACTTTTGGAGTTAATTAGTTTAAGTAAATGTTTATATAATCCATCTATTTAGAAAGTACACAAATTAAATAAACATTTTAAATTAATTTTAATACTTAGTAGGTAGCCGTAATATTTTTATATCATTCTAGGTAACTAGGAGGAACCAAGTAGGTTATCATAAAAAGACGTTTATCTTGTGCTGTTTTTTAAAAAATAAAAAAAAATACCTTCTCTAAAACATTGAGTCGCGATAAAGGCTCTCTACCATAAATTACCGAGTGCACTTGACCCTTATCCCCATATTGCCAACAACAATAAGATTGTAGAATTGTTATAATAGGGTAGAAGAGGGGTAGGATTTGTTTAGATTCTACAAGGACGAATGTTTAGAGCGATACTAACCAAATTATCGTATTCCTGAGGTAAAACCCCTACGGCTTCCTCCTAAAATACAAGAGTCATCATGGTCAAGCGCTCTAGGTAACTATAAAGCCACATGGCTGATTCACTCACTCACCGACATTAATATTTACCCACTTCCAGATGAGTTAATTTGGAAAACTTATAGCTTTTAGCCTTTAGCCAACGGGAAAATTCCAAAAAGTTAAAAAATTTAATTTTTAACCCCGAAAATAATTCAAAATGGTGGAGCAACTTGAAGATCGGTGCGGACCTTTCTTTGTAGGTCTCTTGTGGCTAAATGGTAAAACCTATCAAAAAACTGACTGAACCAGCAGCTACATATTTGGCGAGATACACAACTTTGGTCCTATTACTTTTTGTCGTATCTCCATCGGCTATACCTTAGATAGAGCTAGATTTTTTATTTTAGGTAAATTTTGAACATTTTCCACACATTTTTTAATTTCAAAACAACGCTGGAATTACATTAATTTACATTCACTTGCAAATAAAACATCCTGGGGGTTTGGGGGCGGAGCCCCCAACGAGCAAAGCAATATTCTCCTCATACGCTCCCAGGAGTGTTGATATCGTCAAATAAGGTATTTCTCTACCGATAATACTCACATGTTTTACTACCACATAAAATACGACGTATTATGAAAGTATTGTAAGATGATAAAATTCTGACAGCTTGGCTCAATTTGTAGAGAGTGTTACTGATTTTAAGGTCCCGGATTCGATTCCCAGCATGGCTGGATTAGATTTTAATCAGTGAAATGTGGGTTTTTACCTTTCAGAGTGATGGATTATCAAATGGGGGCTGGGTATAATATATGTTCTAGATGTAAGTTATTTTAAAAGTTGTGTGCTGATATAATCAGTATATTCGGAAATAAAATAAATATAAATAATAAATTATATATTATATCATTATATATATTACTATTATATTATACATATAAAGAGCATTATATTTCTTAATTTTGATATTTGTTTTTTTTGCTACGCATTTTACTACCATCTGGGATATTTTTATATTTACACAACTGAGGGATGATAAAAGTGATTTTTTTAAGAGAAAACATGTCTTCATTTGCATGTAGGAAGGGTTATAAAACAATTTAGGAAATTCTACCAAAGCATCCTCGACCTGGATTTAAGCCTTGGTCTCTACTTTCCTGGAAAGCTAGACAAGACAAGCTTGACGCTTTTCTCCACGCACCCACCATTATATTTTATCTGCATAGGGATTAAAAAACCTATAAACATATGGCAGTACACGAGCCACATACTAATTTTTAATGCCCGAATATTGGCTAATTCTAACTCAAGTCTTAGTCTCCCAGGCTTTAGTAAGGCACGGTTTTTATTTATCTAATTTGCATAGGAAGAACTTTATATGGCAGCTATAAAAGTCTGCCGTAAACGGGAAGATCTGGGCTCGATCCCGTTTGGGTGCACTGAGGGTGTTTTTTCCTAAATGGTTTTCCACTCTTTCTCAACGCAAATGCGGGTAAACTTTCTCTAAATTCAACCTTCCCAATCCCAAACGCATTAGTGTAAATAGTAGGCCTATATAGGATTACAATCCGAACAGGTAGTAAAACGCGGGGCTATAAAAAACTACAAAAGCTACTAGATCTATTTTCATATGTTAATAAATCCAGTCATGTGATCTGTAACTGTCACTTATGGTAGATAATATTTATATATAACATAGCACTAATAATATAGTAAAAGGTTGATTTTTTTTATATAACACCGCGTCATACTACCCATTCGGTTTGAACGCCTATGTACTAATTACGCAATTGTGTTAGGGATGAGAACGGTTTAATTGAGAGTAAGTGCACTCGCACTTGCGTGGAGGTAGGGTGGATAACCATTTAAGAAAATCCCTCCATCAATACACACAACTGGAGTTCAAACACCAATCTCTCTGTCCTCGGCAGTCTAGTATATTGTGAGAGTGACGCCTTAGACCATGCGGCTACTGAAACAGTTGTTATTGCTGACAGCAAAAAAAGTTGGTATTTTTTAAAAGTTTCTTCCCATCAAAATTCTACTATAGCTAACTTTCTTTAAATGGTATTATAGTTTGCAAAGCTTTAAAAGGTAGTTTCTTCAAAATATTATTTTAAAAAACTAGCTTGTTTCGTGTGGAGCCAGACTGCTGAGGACAGGGAGATCGAGGTTTGAATCTTGGTCGGGTGAACTTGGGGTGATTTTTCCTAAAATGTTTTTCCACTCTCCCTCCGCGCAAATGTGGGTTCACTTCCTCTAAATTTAACCTTCCCAATTCATAATCCATTAGCGTAATTTGTACTTAAGCGTGTAATCCACGGAAAGTAAGACGCGGTGATGAATTAAAAAAAAAACTAAGTTAGTTACAATTTGTTTAAAATGTGATTTCTTGGAAGAGATATAAGTCTAGTAAGTTAATCCATGACATTTATTTTGTTTTTAATTTTTAACACATTTTTAATGTGTCAGGCAGACACCAAGTACAGTTTAAGTTTAAGTTTCTCCGTTGGTAAATCATGTTGGCGGTGCGACGGTATTCACGCTGATGAAATTTTACATGTCAGCCTAACCTCCGTTGGCTGACTGCATTAATGGTACTTGCGTTTAGCCTAAGCACGATTTACAAACTACCATAACCTAGAACAGTAACATTTGCCATTTAACACCTAAGTCTAGCCTCGGTAATTAAATTAGCTTGGAAGTAGTCAATTTAGTATAAAATTACTACACTCCTAGGTAGACCTTAAGATTCAAGCTAGGATCCGCTGGATTAAGGTGACCATTCGTCCCCCAAATTTGGGGATATTCCTCAAAATTAGACTAACCCCCCCGGGCTGATTTGTCCTCAATTTATTAAAGACATTAAAACCGTTTGGAAATTATATTAATCAAATAAAATCATTTTAATGTAGCCAGTTTCTAAAAAAAGTGTATGTATAAAATTGAATTTTCACGACCAGTGATGGTTATTTCTCACTAATTTGAACATTTTTCTTAACTTTTGGTTATAGCTTATACTCACAGTTTTGTTTTCAAGGTGGTCAGTCCTTTGCAGGACCTAATTAGACGCTTGACCTAACTATACATTAGACCTAGTTTATGTCCAATAACTTGGATATAAAGACTGTAAAAGGTTTATTGCGTACCATTTATAAACTAACCTTCGCTGGCCACCATCAATTTTTAGAACGTTTGTACTCAAAAATGAAAATACAAAATTGGTCACTCCCTTAGTCGTCCTTCTAAACTATTCGGCCTGGGTACGTACAAAATATATTATTGATAAATCATATTTCAAACAAGACCTTTCATATTAATGTTTAAATGTTGATTCCGGGGAGAGACGTTTTGGGGGGAAGAGGTGCATAAGATTCAGGAGATGGTTAGGGTATGTGTGGGGAGGAAATAACTAGAGCTTTGCTATATCCGTAGTATTTATATTATTTTATGAGCAACTTTTTTTTTT
>CABFWB010000487.1:19708-48674 GCA_902151455.1 Timema bartmani | reverse complement strand
TTATGGTCAAAATTGCCGTGGTAAAACACGCGATGAGGCCATTCGAAAAACGAGGTTACGACTTATTCATGTCAATAAAATATGGAGATTATATTGTTATACCCCTGGCCCAATTCAAGACATAGGCAGGGGGTAAGTCCGGAAATAGCAAGTGTACCCTCGTATGATTTTAGGGAGAAAAAATTGGGGTAATATATTATCCAAATAAGCCATGATTGATTACTGTTCCATTTGCTGAATAAACAGGAAATTTTGCAACAGCAAAAAATAAATAAATTGAAAGGAATTAAAGGTAAGAATTATAGGAACCCTTAGTCCATGTAGAAATAGAAAGCTATTTTTCAAAGGTATTATACAACCTCTTTAGTCTAGTGGTGAGAGTTCCTGGCTATAGATCTAGAGGTCCCGGGTTCGATCCCCGGCGTTTCCATAGTATCTGTTAAGCAGTGTATCTAGAAGGGGATCAACTAAACCTCGTGAGGACAAATGAGGAGCTACTTGAATGATTAAATAGTAGCTCCGTTCTATAAAACTAATATTAACGGCCGTAGGGTTCATTGTGTTATCCATATGACATCCTATATCTGTAGAAGCTAGCACTATCTTCACCAACAGACGAAGAACGATTAGTTGGTATGAATCGATTGTGAGCCGGCACCATAGAGTTTTTTTCACAGCCACCAACTTGATAAATTAATGAGTTTTTTTTATATTGATATAGCCCTATTTGACTCGAAATATAAAATTAATTTTCTTCCACAGTCAAATTCAATCGTCGAGGTAAATATTTGTATGTGTTTGTTCTTGGTTGGAAGTGACTATTTCGTGCTCTGAATCTCACTATATTCACTACGTCTTACTACCCATCTGGGCTATACTCATTTAATCAAGCCAATGGATAGGGATGTCGATGAATATGTATAATCTACAGTAAATGTGTCGACATTTACGTGGAGAATGAGAAGAAAGCCATTTAAGAAAAACAAAAAATTAGTGCACCCTGATGAGATTTGATGCCCGTCCTCCCGCCACCATCAAACCATACAAGACGAGAACCACCCCCGCCAATGTGAGTGAGATGACTATTATACACTTAAATTATATATCAAGCTGAGAAAGAGGAATTTTGAGAAAACTCAGAGGTATTCGCTTGGATAGGTCAAGATTGCCACGCTCTTGGTGAACTGGGAAAACGAATGGAATTGTTGTGTCTGGGAAAAAAACTAGGATCACACCAGGAATTTTGCAAAATATAGTAGAATTATTGGAGTATTTGTTAATTGGGGACATTAACTGAAACCTTTAAATAGCAGGTATTTGGGTAGACCAAAAATTGAAGTGAATAATTAAGTATGTTGTTTCAAATAAGTCCTATTGCCCCTTAAACAAGGGTTGTGAAGTGACAAAAGATGTACTTCTTCATTAATTTTTAACTCATCATGTTTAAACATAAGTTACATAACTTCAAACTATTCAGTTTGATGAAAAATTAAATTTTATTGCTCTTCTCTTCAATTAAGCTTCCCGGAAAAATAATAATTCCTTCTGGAAAACCTGGAAAAACACAGTGAATTCTGTAATAAGAAACTGTGACAACCCTGGCTGTATGAAACCACAACCCCTTCCACTCAGTGATGTAACTTAAAACTCGCCCTCGTAATACCCCCGCCAACTAAATCAGGGTGTTGTATATTAAATATAGCTTACACTAATTTAAGAACACGTTATGGGTAATCGATGGGCATGCAAACTACATAACAGGCTCTTCTTTTCTGGTTTGCCGGAGATGAAGAAATCGGAGTTTGGATTCTGGCTAGGTGTAATGAAGATGTGTTTATTCCTTTAAAAAAAATTACTACCACGTCTTACTACATGTCTAGGTTATACACATACATGATCATTTCTCTAATGAAATAAGGACGAGGAAGGAAGCATTTTAGAGGTAATCTACCCCAATTCACGTGGAAGTAGATTAGGAAACCCTCTAGGAAAAATCACCCTTAATAGATCTGCCCTGGACTCAAACCCCGATTTCCCCGTCTTAAACAGGCCAGTCTAACACGAGAATGACGCTTTAAACCATTCTACCCCTGAAACGGGCTTTTTCCTAAATCATTTTCCAACTACCCTCCATGCGAATTCGGTTACATTTTTTATAAAATATATCTTACTCCTAACCTATTAGTTTGGTGAAAAACGTGGATATCCGGGACGGTTAGTGCGATTTGTTACAAAAAAAAATTTTTTGTAGAGAGAAAGGGAAACCAATGATGGAAAAAAAAACTCAATATATCCATCCAAGATTTAAGCCCCGTCCAAATGAACCATAGTTGATCATCCCAGTTAAGCACTCTGGCATATCTGCTTTTGGAAATAGGTTATCTTTCTGAATAATTTACGTCTCTGATATTCACATTTCCCTTTTAAAGGAATAATAAAAATAGCTGCAAATAGAAATCAAATAAATATTTTTATAAGCTTCCAATCGATCTCAAAAAGTATGTCGTATCGCGCTGTCACATTATAAAAAAAACTAGAATGGTGAGTGGAAATAGGGGGAGACACAAGAGTACTGTTTTGATTTTTGATAAAAGAGTAGATGGGCTTAACCGAGATAGACAAAGAGAATACAATACAGAGAGGGAGACAGAGATAGGAATGGCTAGCAAGTGATCGGTGCCGTTAGTTGAATGATCCCGCACATTTATTAGCCTCAACCTCCTCCCCCCACCTTTTTAGTTCTTGCTCAAACTCCAGCCTACTTGTTATGCATTGCATTTCAGTCATAAGGGTGACCCCCCTTTTTCTTTCCACCCCTCCCCTCTCCTAACCCACCGAACCACCCTGTGTGCCTTTTGTTTTGTTCGTCCTAGCTTCTATAGGGAGAAGGGTGTGGGGTAGATAGTGGGAATAACTTCACACTGTTCAGGAAGATTATACAGATATAAAGGATCGTAGAGCACCCTTGTTATACTATTACAAGAAAGAGCTCTTGACTCTTCTAGTTCTACCCTCAAAACATACAAATACAAATCAGGGGTGACTAGTTGGCTGCTGCTTTTATGGGACTGTGCCAGTAAACTACACCCTTACCTTAACAATACATTCTATCAACCGCACACTAAATAATGTAATTACAAAACTAAAATATAAAATAGAACACATTGGTTGTAATGAAAGGTGGCCAGACTGGAGCGAGCGAGCTTGAAAGATAGAACTGGTTCTATTTATTAATTAACTGTTATTAATTTTAGGCACTAAGATTAATAACAGCTTCGGCTATTTGATTCTTAATATTATCCGTACAATAATTATAATAATAATTGTACGAGTGGCAGTAACAAGCCAACTACCGAGTCAAAGATGGCTGCGTTATCTGATGGCTCGTGAATAAAGTTGACGATTTCCGCACGTCCATCATCGACTCTGCCTTAAAATATGAGTGAAGAATTACCCTAGGCGCGGGAAGACTCCTGGATAGCTCAGTGGTAGAGCATTGGCGTACTAAGCCAAAGGTCCCGGGTTCGATTCCCGTGTTTAGGTGTAATTTTTCAATTTTCAGAATATGATATCTAGATAGTGAATTCCTCTCTAAAATTAATAAAAGCTTCGGCTATTTGATACTGGATTATAGCCCAGACGGGAAGTAAAATGCCTAACACTAGATTTAAAAAGATATTTAAAAGCCAATACACGATATTTTATGGCATTTTATGGTTAAAGTTATATCTCTAAGCATAGTTACATCACTAAACGACATACAAACTAGCTTAAACTTACACCAGTGCTCACAAGGCTTATATATCTTGCCGACAATGCACGAAAATGCTTGCGGTGGGGAGGTTGATGTTCGAGTCTTGACCGGATGCATTTGTGGTAATTTATCACTATGGTTTTCTCCACCTCCTCTTCCAGTTGTTTTGCATGTACTTCCTCTAAGATATCCTTCCTCATCCCTACCACTTAGATTGAACCGTTCATAATTTTGGGTTACAACTTGCTAATTTATCAAATAAATGCCTCTAAATTAGTTTGTTTATATTATATGTATACATAAATAGGTATGCTAAGCTTTTATTCTAAAAAAAAGCTACCATACCATGTTATATATTTATAGTAAAATTATTTACTATTTATATACGTTACAAGTAAAATTATCATTATTAACTAAAAAAACCCTACCAAACGCGTTTTTTATTGATATGAATTATTATTTTATTTACATTTAAAATGTAGTTGTTTGAAACACAGGACAATTGCGTTAAAAAGATGCTTTCCGATCATAATTAAAAATAAGAATACTGCTCTCGTTTGTATTGCTTTATGATGTGCTCCATCATATAAATATTTATCTAAACTTTATAGATCTAATCATATTTTTAAATTAGTAAGGGAGTACCTTCAAGTAACATCTTTTAAAATAACAGTTAATGAGCTATTGAGAATGCTCATGGTAGGATACAGATACAAATACCTCAGATTTTGTCTTCTATACAGAAAATCACGTCAAAGGGAATCAAGAAACATTCAGAAAATATATTTTTTTTTAATAAGCACTTGAACTTAATATACTTTCCAACCAAAATACTTTTAATGGGCAAACTTTACTAATGTAGCGACGTTTTGTTACAAGACACGGTTTTTTCATCAAAGCAAAAGGAGATTTGAAGAGTCTGGTCGTATTTTGAGCTGAATGATGATGAATATTACCCTTATTTCCATATTTTTGGCAAGATGGATAAAATATGAAAATCATTTTTTCATAATATATTCTAGTCTAGGATGATAATAAAACTACTAAAACTCTTTATAGTATGATAATTAATTTTCACAATAAATATATTATTAGTAATGCAACATTTTAAGGAGGTATAATAGCTACAAATAACTTACACATGGGGGTACGTGGACAAAGTCGTCAGTCTCATCTTATCTGGTTTTTAGGAGACGAGTATTTCTGGGCTCTTATCCCTTAGCTGGACTTACCCAAATGGTTTTCCACTCTCCCAACACACAAATGTGGGTACACGTCCTCTAAATTCAACCTTCCTTATCCCTAACACATTGTTGTAATCAGTAAAAATGTGTGTAGCTCGAACGGGTAGTAAGACGCGGTACTAAAAATACCCACCTAATCACAAATAGAATTATCTATTGACATTTGAATAGATAATTATGATCTTATAATTTAAATATTTTCTATTTTCTTTTATCAAGGCTTGGTCACAAAGCTTAAAACTTTGATGTCATAGAAAAAACTATAGATTCCTATGGCTATTAAAAATGAATTAAACACGTCAATAAAACGATTATTCATTTTGTATTTGAATTAATTTAGTTCATGCTCTTAAGCATATTTTAAAACATAACTAAAAATATCAGACACATATGAGTGAGGTAGTAACAATTTCTGTTTGGTTTTCTTTTATTTTAATAAAGGCAAAAAAAAAGTGATGCATTAATTTTATTTTTTTTGCGGGATTTATGAAGGTAGAAACATTAATTCCAAGCGTGTTTATTAAATTCAAAAAGTTGCACAGGCAGATAAAGAGATTTCTTTGTAGCTTACTCTACGGAGTATGAAAAAGAATCCATTTCCTTCCACCACAAAACGTGAAACAGGAACAGAAGGAAATGAATTCTACACAAAGTCCACGATGAGATAATCCTAGGGATGTAATACATGTAAAAAAAAACCTCAAGCCAGTGAGAACTTTACAAGTTAATTTGATCTACACATGAATGTAAATTGTGTATGGTTAAGGTAAGAAATGTGCTCCATTTCGAGAGTAGATTCTAAATAATATGAAGAGTACTAGGGAAAAAGTACTAAAGTCACATTAGACACACTTTACAAAACAATAACTTTTATCCCTCTCAAGCACCTTAAGACCCTAGAAAATACTTTTATAAAAATAATTATTACAAAGAAATCTCTTAATCATTATATAAAGTGCATTAGAAAGTTTTCATTATTATCAAACAGATGCCAGCACTAACTAAATTAGAGCTAAAATTAAAATCTCCTCCTTTTTACCTTGTACTCCTTATATGTAATATCTGTAAGAACGAGATAGAAAAGATGGGGCTAATTTTGATACAATTTCACTATATTATTACTATAATATATTATTATATTGTTTATCAGTACTATTTATCACCCACAAAAGTGGTTACATGACCTAACGCAGGCCTGTAAAACTTGCGGACCACGGGCCGCATGTGGCTCCCGATCTATGATTCTTGTGCGGCTCGCGAACCTTACAAAGCGGCCCAATTTATCTTATTATATATATATATAGTAGAAATGCGTAATTTATTATTATATTTGGAGATTGGGGAAATCTAACAAGTTAGGTTGGTGCACCCGATTTTTACTCTTTACTCACCAAAGATCGATTCCCAAAACTTTTTTTTAGTACCGCACCTTACTACTCATTCAGTTGTAGGCTTATATACTAATTACGCTAATGGGTTAGGTATGAGGAATGTTGAATTTATAGAAAGTGTACCCGCATTTTAGTGGAGAAAGGGAGTAGGAAACCATTTAGGAAAAATCACCCTCAGTACAACTGACCGGGTTTAAACCACGATCTTCCCGTCAATGGCAGTATTGTCTATTGTAAGAGTGATGCCTTAGACCATGCGGCCACTGAAGTGGGTCCAAAGTTTGTTAAATTTGCAGGTCAAGTATGTGAATACTTTCCAGCACGTACGAGTGTGAACAAGGAACAAACTAATGAAAGATCATAACTAAGTTGGGGATGTAGGGGACGCGAGTTAGGGGCAGTGGGTTGGTTTTTTTTTTTCAGTTTTTACATTAAACAATTTTTTTGGTCAAATAAATCAAATAATTATCTAGTAGAGACATATAGTTTAATTTTATTCACATGGTGACAACATTTCTTGTGAATCCATCAAGAATGTCCTGGAATTTAATGACAAGTTACTTAATTACTCTTAATTTAAAATGTTTCACAGATATTCAACAATTGTTGATAATACCATGTGGAGAAAATTAAATTCTATGTTTGTACTCAAGCACTATATTATTTATTTTGGTCAAAAAATGTTCTGCTATAAAAACTATAGAAACACCGACCTTAACTCGCGTTTCTTACATCTCCAGCTTGAGGTGGGATGGAAGGAGATGTGATAAAAATGTAGTGTTTTTACAGTTTTTATAGTAAAATATTTTGTTTGCCAAAATAATTAAAATATTTCTCCAGTAGAAATATAGAATTTAATTTTCTTCACATGTTGATATAAACAGTTCTTGAATATCTGTCAAGAGTGTACTGGGATTTAATTACAGCTTTTTATCTTCATTTAAAAAGTTTGTCATTTATTTTAACTTTGCTCATAACAGATAATCAAGAACTGTTGATACCGACCTTTGAAGAAAATTAAACTCTATGTTTGTACTGGAACAATATTTTAATCATTTTGGCCAAACAAATTTTTTACCATAAAAACTGAAAAAACACTGCCTTTTTCTTGCGTTCCCTTCCATCCCACCTTAATGGACATGGGTTTGTCATCAAGCATGAGAGTGACTTTAATACAAGATTTAAGGCCATCACACCTTTGAAGCGGAAAAATATTTCAAATTTCTTTAGGCTAAACAAAATATAAGTATTAATATTTTATATAATTTTCATTTTCTTTATGTAATAAAGAGGATTATAAAATTGAGTTTTTTGATTTAGTATGATGACAATATTCAATTTTCTAAAATATGACCTTCTCATTATTTTTAACTTTCAATGTTGCCCTTGTAATCAAACGGTTTTGTCACGCCTGGTCTAAAGCGACATTGTTTGTGACATGCCGGTTTGCTGAGGACTGAGCTGTTTAGGGCTCGAATTCCAGTCGGATAATATGGGGAGGTTTTTTCTAAATGGTTTCCACACTTTTTTTCCACCAAACTAGGGTGCATTTCCTTTAGATTCTATCTTCTTCATCCCTACCCTATTATTGTTCGTATGCGACAAGCCAAGGTAGTAAAAACGCGAGGACCCCTAAAAAAAACTAGACTATTCAGCAATTGAAAAACTTTTCCAACAGGTAAATCCTACAACAAATTGATGAGTGGCGGTGATGTACTTTATTGAGACTCTTATTTAAATAAAAATACTATGCAATGAAAATATATTTTATATTAGATGAGTAGTCATTACTATTGTAATGTTTGAAAATATTTTTTTTTATAAAACAAAATATCTGTTTACGGGAGGTCTACAAATATTAGACCTAGTCAGGGAATTATTTTTATATATTTTAGTGAAAGAAATATATTATTTCTACATTATTAGCTATGTTATTTTTTACAACTATAAGTCTTATGCATTATTAAAATTTATAATTGAGTAAATTATTTTAAATCATGAATTTGTTTCTTTTTATATATCCAAGATAGTAAACACAAACTATTTTTTTCTTTAATTGAAACTACACGCATTAACTGTTTCAAAGAATATCTAAAATACACTTGATACATAATTTGTATACGCATTCGTTTCTTAAAAAATACATATAAATGAACATCTTGATTACACACTTCAATGGTTGAATTGTTCAAGGTGTCACTATCGTGTTGAACTGGCTTACTGACAACGGGAAGATCGGGATTCGAATCCCGGTATGGTTTACTGAGGGTGGTTTTTCCTTAACGGTTTCCCACTCTGATTTCACGCAAATGTGGGTATATCACCTCTAAAATGCTTCCCTCCTCATCCTTACCCCATTATAGTAATTATCACATGTGCACACAGCCTGAACAGGTATTAAGACGCGGTGATAAACAAAAAAACACTGTGATAATATTCATGACATGTTATTCGCGCTTACAGACTTCAATAAAGAAGTTTTAGCGGATTTAGAAATTTCATATCAAGGTTGTGATGCCCAGGAACACAATAACCATTCACATGTTTTTTTTAAATCATGTTTTATTTTAAAATTTACGATTTCAATCGCCCCGGCCCATTTCTTGGGCAGATTTGTCAGGAATGGCTTGGTGGGTTGGATTGAGTAGCGATGAATAATGTTTGGGTTCACTATTAGTAATTTATTGAAGTTTAAATGGATAATAACTAGGATATACAGAATGTGATGTTGGTTGAACGAGTTTAGAATAATATATATTTAAGAAAGGTCCTCGTCTGGGTCAGCAGTGTCTTACAGTATAACAGTCTGCCTGTTGACCTAGCCTAGATGTTGCGTCCCTAACACTCACGATCGCTCGCATCGCTGCGTCGAGGATTACTGGAATCTGATTATTTTGGGGGGCCCGTTCCCCCATGCAATGCTTCCATTCCACACCCAGATTATTATCCTAGACTGACCGTCGGTCAGTCGGTGGTAGGTCACAGGAAACTAGAAGACAGATCCTCTACTTCAACTCTCCAGTCCTCCCTCCCCTCGCTAATGGACAAAACTCGGTGTTTTTAAATCCCAAAACAGGCTCTTTTCTCCCTCTAAGTTTGTCATCGTTAAATAATTGGTTGGTTTTCAAGTGAGCACAACACTATTTAATCATAATAACAATCAGTAAGTAGTGTCCGTAACTGCTGACCAAATAGAGTTTTGTTCCGTCAAACTCTTACACTTTTAGAAATACAAAAGATGCCAGGCTCTGACATAATTTTGATTAAAGTCATCTAACAATAATTCAAAACAGTTTATAATTATTTTAGCATAGATACTGTTTAATTTTGGTGATTTTTACATCACGTCTAACTACCCGTTCGAGATATCTGCATTTAACATATGTATGATGTTTTGTTAACTTTTACAGGGAAAACACCTTGATTAGCATGGACTGAGAGGGGGAATTACCCTAAATGCACCCAACTGGTATTCGAACCCCAACCTCTCCGCTACCAGCAAATCAGACTAGACGAGCTTTAGATCAAGTTCACGTGCCTAACGATGCAGGCACTAATGTTCCAAAAGGGCTTTTTTTTTTCGGTCATCTAAAATCTAAATAATTCATTTTCACGAAAGCCGTATGAGCCCAATTAGTTCGGTTGGTCAACGATTTACTTACTGTGCGTCCATCTATCAAGCTAATAATGTGTCAAAGTGTACTAGGTTTTGTTTGCAAAGCTTAGTTCTGACTTACTTTCTCCTGTTGCACGAACTCCTGCATAAAAACTATCCCTCTTTCATCCATTCCCTGTCTCTCTCATCCTTGGTAAATATAACCTGGGTTTACCATCTGATCACATCATGTTTATTTAACAAATCCACTGAAAGGGTTATTCACTCTGGCCCCACTCCATGGCCGCCGCCATTCATAGGCCTAGCCCAACGAAAACATACAAGTCAATATGATAAAAAAATTGTTTATACAAAACCTTACAAATAAGATAAGTTCTTCTCGGAAGTTAAAAAAATAAAACGCTTCTGCGATTGAATAGGCTAAGGCAGCATTTTTTAACCAACTGGTGTGCCACGAAGGGTTAGGGGTTGGGGGAGGGGAGTTGCCCCTGGAGTTTAGGGAAAGATAATTTTTCTTTAGGAATATAAATAAATCTTTTTAAATCCATGATCAAGACTAATTTTAGAAACAACACTATTATTAACGTTTTACCTTTTGCGTTTTAAAACACAATCTTTATTTTAATGATTAAATCTCTTCTTAGTAAAAATGGTGACGGTGTGACCTTTATTATTTTAGCTCCTTGTTCATTGGGCCGTGATAGTTGGGAAAAGTTGAAAATCAGTGGTTCAAAGCAGTGTTTCTCAAAATGTTGGTGATGGAGGACCACTAAATGGTAGCCTAGCACACTGGGGGGCCACCGTAGCCCTGGGAGAAAGGGGGAGAGGTAGGAGGAGTTTGAAAGCTATTCAAGAAAAACATTTGTTTTAGACAACCCCATTTTGCGACCAGACAAAAATTAATTTATCAAATGAAATTTTGAAAAATATTTCATACAATTACATTGGATGAGTAATTGATATTGTTTAAATTATTTTTAACATTTTAAGCCCCGTATTTTTTATATAAATAAATGATCGAATTTGCTGACTTAAGGTTGATGGGCCTACAAACTTACTTTTCTGTTTTACTTGTGTCTTACCAAGAAAATAAATATAGCGTAGTATAGATATTTCATATTTAATGTTTGTATTTCAAATATGTTTGTACTATCTGGATAGTGATCAACCATCTTTAATTCATTATTATTATTATTATTATTATTATTATTATTATTATTAAACTTCCTGGGATCCTGTGGACTAGTTAATAAGCTTCCGTGGACCACCAGTGGGTGTATACTATTTTGAATCCCAGTCGGTTATACTGAGGATGTTTTGTCCTAAATTATTTCCAAACCTCTCTTCACGCAAATTAGGGTGAATTTTCTCTCAATTTTACCTTCCTAATACCACTAGACTTAGCGTGATTAAATAAATGCTTTTGACCTGAACGTGTAGTGAGACGTTGGGAAAAATTAACATAGCTGTACCAAGTATTATATAGAATCGAAACAAATACGTCTCTTCAGATGTAGGGATTGTGTGGATTCCGGAAAATTACACCAGTACAGGAATAAATATATAGAATTATTCAAATGTATAGATAAAAAAAATACAAGTTGTAGGGAGTGAAAATATAAGTATCTTCACATAGTGAGCTTGGGGTCGGCGACGCCAAACGTCTGTGCTATGAGGCGTCAAAGTTGGCTTTGTATGCACCTGAGGAATAGACGACTCATCATCTTCAGCACATTACAAGTGGAGTGTTGTGTAAATTATGACACACCATCGTGTGTGTCAAGAAAGGGAGTGGGGGGGATGCTTGCGTTGATTTATCGTAAAGTGCTACATGTGTTGCCTAACCCCCGGGTGCATACAGCGCCAACTATGACAACTCAAAGCACCGCCATTTGGCGTCGCCGACCCAAAGCTCATCCCGCGGAAATACTTGTCTTGTCACCCCCTACAACCTGTATAGTTCTTACCTGTAGATAGGAATAATCCTGTATATTTATTTTCTAAAGTCATTAAAATTACTTTAATAAACATTTGTAAGGCCGTAATACAAAATAATTTAATTATTTACACAAAAACATAAATTCTGAAAATTGAAAAATGACACATGGACACGGAAATTGAAACCGGGACCTTTGGCTTTGTACACCAATGCATTACCAACTGAGCTATCCAGGATTCGTCCCGTGCTCAGGGTCATTTTTCACTCATATTTTAGGGCAGAGTCTATGATGGACACGAAAAAATATTGAATGATATTTTAAGGTTTAAGTTTTTTTAACAAATATTTTTTATGATCTCTTACAATATTTTCGTTGGTAAACTATTCTTAATTTGGGGATTGGAGTCAAAATCAAAAAACTCCTGATGTATTGCCCTATAACATCTAAGTATTAAGTTTGAACACCGTACATCAAACCGTTTCAGATTTGTGGCCTGGGAAAGACAGCATGGTAAAATCCAAATGTTTGTGTTTGGACACACACAAAAAACGTAAATATTCATCATCATCTCGATGTCAAAATTTTTAACGATTGAAATTCTTTCTTTTGACTTGAGAAAGTAAAATGCCAATACATCGCAATCAAATAACGACTAGATTTTAAATACTATGAGATTTTCAAATTTATTTATTCTACTCAAAGAATGAACTATGCTAACTATTTAAAAAAAATCAATTACTAAAATGTTTGGCCTTAAAAAATTCGAATTTTAAATTAAGTCCCATATATTCCGTTTCCGAGATCCATTTGAATTTGAAATCTCGAATCCGATACGAATCTTTCAAATATCAAGAATCGAAATTTCAAATCGAATATGAATCCTAACAAGAATCAGACTGGAATTGAAAATGTTGAAGCATCGCACAGGTCTAACGGATGGTTAAAAGATTTTATTCAACCAATTTTTCATATTTTTTTTTTGTAATGATGTATACTAGTAGCCTATATCTAACGAAAAGAGAGGCTTTGTTTATTCACGATGATACTGATGCGTACCTTACCTGAAGGAGTAGCTAGTGATCGGTTGACTGGCGATATTGTAACATTATCTACATGTGTAAACCGGGGGAGAAGACATACAGGGGGTATGGAATACTAAACATCACCCCGTATTGTTGCCGTGGGAACCACGAGCAGCAGGAAAATGAGGGGTGAGGAGGGGCTATAGCAACTATCACAGAAATATATATATATATCGCTAGCATACGTTATCACGCTGGTAGAATTTGAGTATCTGTCAGGAAAAAAACAAAACATGCATTTACTCGCATTTTTGAAAATTCATGAATACAGTATTCATCATTTCTTCTTGACGTTGTAAATGTATCATTTTTTCCAAGCTAAACTAAAGGTACTGGGGTCGATTCCCATGTCCAGTTGTCATTTTTCAATTTATTCACATATAATTCAGTTAAGGATGACCTCCATAGTTATAATCATTCATACCAGAGCTTCGCCTTTTATATAAACTTAATTGTATGACGTTGATTTTCCCCTCATCTATATTAATATACAGTGTGGCCCACGGAAAAGTAGCCCGCCTCCTATATCCATCAGGCGCTTCACTCTGAATTGGCTTTAGACAAGCAGTTCACTTGCTCATTCTTCATGTCACAATATGGGTGGGAGGGGACTACCTCCTCCAATTCAGAGTGAGGCGCCTGCTGGATATAGGATGCGGGCTACTTTTCCGTGGGCCACCCTTTAGCTTCGGGTTCTTTAAGTACGGCTAGGCATGCTGGGAATACTATGGGTTATGTATTAATACAAACCAAACTAAACTAGTTTAAGGAAACATATTCAACCTATTTATCAATCGCATCAATGCGCACGTGGATTAAGCAATTATATTCAACCTTTTTTGTTTGCTTACCTCCCAAATACAATAATTTACCTTCGGATTTGTATCCCCTAAATTGTTGGTGCATGAGGAAAATTATCAAGGGCGTAGAAAGATTAGGTCAGGGTGATCCGGACAAATCGTGGAATATGATGAGCCCCCGTCCCCCTCCCATATAGTGGGGTTCATACATAATTATACAAATTTGTATTTGCTAAGGGTATGGTAAAATGTTTTAGTGGTACAAAGGGCATAGAAAGTTTATTTTTTCTAAGGGTAGGTCCGCTAGAAAATTTTACTATACAGCTTGCCGTCTTGCTTTAGCTAATAAAATCCCTAACCCCTCTCTATCTGCGTCCTTGAACCCTATAGAAAAGTTAGCTTTCTACGCCCTTGCAGGTTATACATATTCTATAATATATCTAGTCCTATAGATTTATTTTAAATTTTACGTACTCCCTAAGATGTTTTCGCGTACTCTGGGTTGAGTACCGCTGGAATAAAGGCATACATTTCATCTGATCTGGCTCACCAATGACGAAAAGGTTAAGGCTCGAATCTTGACTGGCTGCCACTATTTATTTAAGCAAATAAATGCGAATTTATATTTAAATTATAATTTACACCTTTTCTATCCCATTAATATAAATAATCGGATAGTCTCAGTGGGTATCAAGACGGAGTTAACAAACAAAACAAGCAATATATTAGAAGAGAAAATGTAAAATCTCAAAGTGTAATGACCATTCCAATGAATGTGGTTAGGATTGAACTCAGACGTCTTATTATTGCATACATATGCCTTATTCTTAACTGTTAGAGTATAAATACCTCCCTCTCCACTAACGAAAATGTAGGTACACTTCTTTCTCTTTATTCTAGCTTTCTTATCTCTACCTCACAAGTGTAGGTACATGTGAGGATAAACCTGAGACTATGATTGTTTTACTTGTATTATTACGGGTAACACATGGCTGTTAATTGCCTAATTTAAGAGGTGTGGATGAGGAAGGTATTTTAGAGGAATATTGGGAGGAGGGTATTGAAAAAACCAGAGGGTATAAATTATTTGGGGACAAACGCCCTTTGTAATACATCTGCCCGAGATTCAAACTCCGACCTTTGAGTCATTGGTGACCACTCGCCCTAGATTGTGTGACCACCGATGTGGGTAGTAAGACGTAGAGCAAGAACAAATAATGTGCAGTCCAATTTTAAAAGAAAGGGTCTTATCTGACAGCTAGAAAAGTTACTATAACTGCTTTCACTTATTCACTAATCAATTAATGTGAGTTGCAGCTGTCACTTTTGAAAGATAACTAGTAATATCTATAAAACAACAGGGGTTTGTGAAGCTTACTTTTTAAATGTGAGGATAAGTCGAAGCGGAGCTTAAAAACATGTGAAGCCAAGTTGTTTAGAAGGTTTTTGTTGTTATCACATCATAATATTGTTAATTATTTAATTCCCATAAGTGCACCTAGATAAAAAAGAGAAGCTTATAAAAAACAAGAAAGCACACGATATTTTTTTATGATGAATATTTGAATAATCTATCCATGCTTAAATTATATATGTCATTTAATCACTAGTCGGTGATAAAATACTGTTTAGAAGCTGTTCTAAATAAATATGAATATATATTGGAATATGTCATATATTTGTGTATTAAAAGATAATATCTTTGAACAAATGACGTGTCGTTAACAAGGGTAGCCAACGAGTAATTATGTGAGCTTATTCGAATGTATCGGATTGTCCGTTTAAATTCAACAACATGTGTAACTTATGGTAGGATTTTGATAAAAATAAAACGTAATAAAGTAAAAACTGCATATATGGTCCAGTGGTCAGATTTCCTGGCTACAGATCCAGAAGTCCCGGGATTGATCTTCAGTGCTTCCAGATTTTTCTGTGAAGTGGTGGGTCTGGAACGAGATCAAAATCAGCCTTGTGATGAAAATTGAGGAGCTACTTGAATGGAAAAGTAGGTGATCCAGTTTAGAAAACTGAGATTAATGGCTTGAGGGCTCGTCGTGCTTACCACATGATACCTTCTATCCGCAAATGTTGGCAATATCTACTATATTATTAGTGTTATTTTATAGTGGTGCACAAACTCTTGAAATGTTGAAGGTGAAAGTCAAATCTTCATTGCTTAGACTTCGTGAGCCTTCGCATCTGTGAAACATTTTGAAGGAAAATGAAAACTTTAATATATCTCATTAAATATGACATATAACAAACCACCCCACGGCGTCAGCACGCAAACGAGCCACACCGACCAAAAGGCCGCCACATGTTAGCGAATATATTGCCAACACTAGCGAATAGAAGTTGTCATGTGGTCAGTACAACTAACCCTCCAGCTGTTAATCTCAGTTTTTTAAATTGGAGCCCCCAACCCGCTACTTTTCCAATCAAGTGGCTCCTCATTTGTCCTCATGAAACTGAGTTGACCCCATTGTAGACACACTACTTCACAGAAAAGTCTAGAAGTGCCAGGGATCGAACCCAGGACCTTAGGCTCTATAGATAGAGACTCTTACCACTATACCACAGAGGTGGTCAAAATTTTACAATAAATTTTATAGTTTATTGAATTTAAATGGATGATCCAACACATTCGAATCAGCTCACATAATCACTCACTGCCTGCCCTTGTTTACAACACGTCATTTGTTCGGATAATATCTCTCTAATATACATTTTGTAAATAGTATAAAAAAAATGACTAATAAAAGAGTAGCATTATCATGATGGCATACACGCAATTCGTTGTTAACGAACGAGTAATTTGGCAATGGCACACATAAGTTCTAGTTGTTTTCATCAATGTGTTTATGAGCAGAGTGCATTGTAATGTGTACCTATTTACTCGCGGGAGTGGATCTATAATCGACGACGAAATGCCTCATTTTTAGTCTCACTTTAATCAGCATAGTTCCCGTGCACCAAGGAGGGGAAAAAACAAATAGGTTGTTATTTAAGCCGATAGTATGCCTACATTGTTCTGGGATATCATTTTATCTTTAATTAATTCTTAAAGTAATGCCCTCTCGCTAAGATCAATATCGTAATTATACTGAAACCCTTAATGGGTAGGTCTCCATTAGTTTACTTGGATAATGGGTACAGTCAAATTTTCATATAAATACCCGCGTCTTACTACCTGTTCAGGTTATAAGCATGTATACCTATGATAATTTACTAGAGAAGGAAGCATTTTAGATGTAATCTACCTGCATTTTCTTGGAATTAGAATGGGACACATTTAAGGAAAATCATCTTCAGTAGTACCGACCAGGATTCGAACCCCACCCAATCTCCCCATCATCAACCAGCCACTAGCTAGTGAAGTTAATTGTTCTACTTTCACGTATTCAAACGTAAAGCTGTGTTATCTGCAGCTGTTACTTTTGATATATATTATCAATGGCTTTAAAATAGCACTAATGAATAAAATGTTACCCATTTTGGTGTCAAAATATATCTTTATATTTGATCAAAGGTCTTCTTTTGAAAATTGGACCGTAACGAGTTTATACAAAAATATTATTTTAAGTATTATAATAATCTATTTCAGATTTATGTTGATTATAAAACTTTCTTTAGTATTTTCTTTTTAATTAATGTAAACATTTAATTATATGACAAATCTACGTATAATCTACGTTAATCGGTGAATATATGGATGCTCTTATAGCGGTAGTTCCCAATGTCGTGGTTGAGGTTTCTAAAAGAAATATACACAAAAATCACAAGCCTTCTGAACTGTTGATTATAAATTTAATAAGCGCTGTTATTTGAACGAGAAAAAAAAAGTTGACCTACGCCATTTTTCTCCTGGGTAAAGGGACTATTGTTTAGTTTTTATTTATTTATTTATTTATTTAGCACCGCGTTTTACTACCCGTTCGGTTTATACGCTTAAGTACTAATTACGCTAATGGGTTAGGAATTGGGAAGGTTGAATATAGGGGAAGTGAATCCGCATTTGCGTGGAGGGAGAGTGGAAAACCATTTAGGAAACCACCCCCAGTTCACCTGACCGAGATTCGAACCGCGATCTCCCCTTCGTCGGCAGTCGAGCTCAACACGAATAGCGCGTTGGCTAACTACGCCACCGAGGCGGGTCTTTTTTTTTTTAATTATTTTTATTGTAAACACGATGCAGTAAAAATACGTCAAATATATTACATCCTATTTATGGCTATTTAGAAAAAGAAATGACCTACAGTAGCCCCGTGGCTTCTTTGGTGCTGACTGACAGTTCACAGCTGACTTCTGACTGTCAACAGTTAGGTATATACCTAAATTTTGACTGTCAGAAGTGACAGCTGCTAAACACATGGTTTTGCAGATCATATGGCTCAGCGTAGGGATAAATAATTTGGTCTGGTAACTTTTCAAAGCCGTCAGCTCTCAGCTGTGAGCTGTCACTCAGCACCAAAGAAACCATGGGACTACTGTAACTTACTAATGTAATACACATTTTTTTCAACTGGTGACATTACTAATTATATCTAAATTTCATAGAAATTCATACATTTAATTGTGTCTGTGTACACTAATGCTTTATTCCACTCATACTTACTCAATGGTATTAAGAACTCAAAAGTTGATTTTGCTGCACTTACGCCACATACTTGAGCTATTTCTAACCAGTCCACCTCATTACACTCTACGTACATACCTTACCATTTTAAGTAATTACTAATTCATAACTAGATCATGTTAAGTATAAATTTTTTGTACATTATCTACTTATAGGTCTATTAAAATGAAAAGTATAATCCATGGTTATTGTTGTGAATATAGGAATATTAAAAACAACATATTTTTGAACTGTTAGCTCTGAAGGTGTAATGGAATATTCCAAACATTAAATACCTGAAAATATGGTCAGTTTTATCCACATAGGAGAATGATACATTAACTTGACTCTTTGTGCTCATATTATTTGACAAAGCCAAGCACGTCTTTACGTCTGAGGACACATTTTCTTCTAGTCTTTGTAGTTTTAATTACATTACTCTGTACACACTTTATATCCTATACAAAGCCAGTGCCGTACAGCGTAACTTTGTGTGCATACTTTTCAGGGGAAACAACATAGAGGGACTTGAAAATTAGGTCGTGTTTTCTTGTAAAAACATATTTTAGTTGGGATTTTTTTTTAGCTCGCATGGCTTACCACAAAGGTTATATTTAATTACTATAATTTTTACACACTTTTTTTACCCGTTTCATTGTTCGAATGGTTTAAGGCGTTGCTCTTATGCTACAATGATCTTCTGAAAACGGGGATATCAGGGTTAGAATACCGGTTGGGTCTACTTAGGTTAGTTTTTTCTAAATGGTTTCCCACTCACCTCCCATGTAAATGCGAATATATTACCTCTAAAATACTTCTTACTGCATCCTTAAACCATAAGAGTAATTATCATCTATGCGTATAACCTGAACAAGTTGTGAGATGCAGTGATAATTTTTATTTTGTTTGCCATGCTGTGCGTCTTACCACCCATCCAGGCTATGAGCGTAATTACCCTTAGTTTACCCTGAAATATAGCCAGTTTATGTTAACCATTAAGGAAAACAATCTCAGTACCCCATGGCATTGAATCGAACCCTGACCTCCCTTTCACCGGCACAACCGACAAAATTAGACTGACGCCTTTATTCGCGTGCCCAATGGGGTGGGTAATGACTTAAATTATGTGATAGTGATGAGGGGGTGGGGTAGTTAGAGTAAATTAACTCGCAATAGAGTGGAAAGGTGTTGGTAATGTCACCATGATATCACAAGTGGGGGACAAAAAAAATATAGCAGTGCACCCGATCATAGATACGAACAGAAACCTCCTCGTCAACGGAAATCCATTATATTGCGTGCCTAATTCCTCTTATAAAACGTTAGTATCGGTGTGGGTAGTAGATTTCGTGGTCGCAAGTATTAATTACTTCAAAAATACACACAACAAAATATTTTGTAAATATTTACGACTACACTAGAGAAACAAGGAAAGTGGAGGCCATGGGGATGAAGTTTTTGAGGAGCATGTTAGTTGTCACTAGAAGCGAGAGGATTAGGAATGAAGATGTAAGATCTAGAGTTGGGGTACAGGGGATACATAAGATAGTTGAGGAAGGAAGGATGAGATGGTATGGACACATAATGAGGACGGAAGGAGGGAGGATTCCAAGAAGATTAATGGAAATGAAGTATGTAGGGAAGAGACTGCAAGGAAGATCGGGAAAGAGATGGGAGGAACAGATAGCAGCAAGTGTGCAAGTGAGAGGAGGAGAGTGGAAGAGGGTGCAGGAGGAAGAATGATGGAAGGACAGAGCGATATAGAGGCATTTTACCAAAGGGACCTGGCCACAGGCTGGAATTAGTTCATGATGATGATGATGATGATGATGATGATACTACACTGTCAATAGAAAAGGTTTACTTAAATAGGGTGGATCCAAAGAGTGTGTCTTGTGTAAATACAATTGAATTAAAGACCACCATGAATAAACATAACATATCACTAAATCTTTACAAGAAGGGAATATTTGACCACACGCATAGTAGGCCTTCCTCTCTTGGGTTTAATAGTGACCTAACACATGAGTGCGCATGAATAATATTTCATTTTTCTAATAACACTATTTTCTTTTAGCACCGTGTGTTACTACCCGTTCGGGCTATACGCTTGTAAATACATCCATTACTGTTTCCAGCCTGTGGCCTGGGTCAGTTTTTTAATCAAGTCATATATTTTCCACTCCCGGCTTGCTAGGCTGTCGTAACTTCACATGCCTTATGATCTATCTTAAGATTAGGACAAGCACAACATCCATTCCCCAGCCTTAAATTTATCAATGTGAAAGGGTAAACCCATATTTTCATGAATGATACATTTTCGGCAATGCCTGGAATCGGCAGACACGCAACTGACTGAGCTAAGGTTCGAACCGGGTTTTACGCTTATATTACAATAACACTAATGTGTTAAGGATTAGGAAGCTTGAATTTAGAAGAAGTGTGCTTGCATTTGCGTGAATATAATTTTAGCAAAACCACCCTTAGTACACCAGACCAGGATTCGAACCCAAATCTACCTGTTTTCGGTAGTCTATTCTATTGCGAGAGTAGCGCCCTGGACCATGCGGCCACCGATAAGAGTAATAATACTAATAATACATAACCAAGCCCGTTTATGCTGTATTATAAAATAAAATGAAAACATTTAATGAAAATTTAATAACCTGTAAATGTGCGTATCATGCTAATCAAAACAATATATGAAATGTAAATCTCTTAACTAAAAAATATTTAAAATATGGTTCTCCATAATTCCTTTTTAATTAATCAGTAGCATAGTTTGTTTTATTTCTAAACACATATTAATATTACGTCGTCGTAGCTTTATTATATATGTTTGAAAATTAGAGCACTGTGTTATAGATTTTGCGGAAATTCATTCACCGTAATAATCACTAAACAAATCATGAATACATTATTTCTAACCCGGGACGTAAATTTTACAAACTATACTCGTTACATTTACATTAAAAGATAAATGAATCATCAATATTGTTGAAAATTTGCTAATTTTAATGAGCGCATGCACCAGTGGTCACGCAGTTTCAAGGTGTCAGCTTCGCAATAGACTTGATTGTTGGTGACGCGAGAGGTTGAGGTTTGAATCTCTTCTGACTACCGGTGGATTTATCTAGTGTAGTGATTATAACTGGGATTCTCCTTGCCCTCCCTCGCTTATGCGGGTGCATTCCCTCTAAACTATCTTACTCACCTCTTACCCTTAGATTGATGCTAGTAACCATGGTGTAAAGTATATTTTTTATTCAAATAAATTGATTAGGAAAAAAATAGTTATAGAAATACACAAGTAAACCTGTTGTGCGATTCTGAAAGGTAGAGACTTTTTTTTGACAATCACAAAAAGTTACTAAAACAATTTTCATCTATTTATACATAAAGTCACGTAATCTGATACTGTAATTTTTGAAAGACAGCATCATCACCTATAGAATTACAATAATAATAATAATAATAATATGGTGAATTAATTTAAATAATGACCGTAAATAAATGTGTTTTTATTCTCTTAATGTTTCTTTCCACCAAAATCCTACAATTCTTTTTTTATTAAAGTGTAACTTTTATTCCGAATATGTGGATATACAAACAAAGTTCTTGTCTGGTTAAAATATTTTCCTTCCTCTAAGCAATTCTCTTTCTTTGTCTATTTATCTCCCTTTATCTCGATGCTCTCTATTATGATCTTTATTACCATTTTAACAAAGTATCTGTATATTTCCAAATGTTCTTACTTTCTTTGAATTATTCTCTAAACTTTTTATCTTTTTTTTTTACTGTTCTCATTTTTGTCTATTTTTTTAGCCTCTTTCTATTCGTTTTTGTACTGTCTCTCCTTGCCTCTCCTTGCCTGTATGGGTGTGAGGGGTTCATTATGGTATTTTAGAACCCTAGAGAGGGTCTACTATCCATGCAGAGCGCATGGGTTGGTACAGTCTTATTTTCGTAGGAAGGGTCTTAGCTGACAGAAAAGCTGCTGTCACGTACTCACACGTTAGGTAATGTGATCTACATCTGTCACTTTTGTTAGATTTCATTATGAAAGAAGACATTCAGGACCGAGGAAAATGGAGGACTTCCAATTGATACCTGGTTCAGTAGAGATCCACAGGAAGAGAAGAAGAAATAACATTAATAAAATATTAAAATATTTACAGTTTCAGCTGCAAAAAAAAGTAAGTTTGTACTATCTAAAAGACCTCTCATACAAAAAATTGGACTGTAACTATATATTATACACCGTGTCGAACCTACAGTCTGAACTTCTCTTTGCCACACAAAGGAACTCTCATTTTGATTAAATATATTAATACTTTGTATTTTTCTCATTGATTCTTATATGAAAGATCTACTAATTCCTTAAATAAAGTTGGAAGGTATGAGGAATGTAATTAAGAGGAAACGTACTGGAATTTACCGTAATTTATTTAGAATGAGAGACAGTAAAAGGTGTAATGAAGATTGTATAGCCTCGTTACATCTGAAAGTGATTCAAACCAATTGAATATTGACCTTCATTGTCAGGCTCAGGCCCACTTGTATTGATCCAACACTGCCGTTTTCTCTGTATTAATAAACTAGTGTAGATGATCATTTTTACTTGAGACAATGAATTAGATACCGTAGATCTATTTATTGGAGCTCTATAGTTTTATTACCGTGGTTCGATACTCCAATATTTTACAAACTATATATAAAAAAAAGGGTTTTTATACTGTACTGTGATTACCAAACCCTTACTTAAACTCTGACAAGAAGTGTATTAATCACAACTTGTGAATGTGAGGAATGCCAGGCCTCCACCGTGGTTCGGATCCCACGTTAAACTGTAGGTCTTCAATTTCATCTCACAACCACCCTACCATTGCACATTAGCGTAAGTGCGTACAAACCGAACGGGTAGTAAGACGCGGTGCTAATAATAATAATAATAATAATAATAATAATAATAATAATAATAATAATAATAATAATAATAATAATATAAATACTGTACTGTAACATGTGTGAACAACTTCAGTGGTGAACAGGAAAAACAAGAACAATAACAAAAGTTCATATAATCATGTGCCTCATTTGACCTTGTTTTCCGATTTCTAGTCATGTTGTCCAACACCTTAGCTCAGTTGGTGGCGTGTCTGTCTACTGAGCTAAGGGTGCCGGGTTCTATTTCAGGCATGGCTGAAATATGTATCATTACTGAAATGTGGGTTTACCCTTTCATAGTGATGAACTAACAGTCGGGGCTGGTTGTGGTGGTCTGTTCTAGAGTAAAGTTAGTGTGTAAGTCGTTTGCTTATATTATCGGTATGTTCAGAAAGTGCACGTTAAATACTTCAAATGAATTAAAAATGAAATATAGTCATGTTTGTATTCAATTAATATGGAAGTGCTTAACACTATAAGAAATGTTAAAAAAATAGCCGCCTTCGGCCTGAATGCAAGCCCACCATTCTCTTAAAAATATTCCAGGTGTTTGCCGGAATAGTTGGCAGCATTCTTCTATACGTTGATGAAGTATTTCCATACTGGCAATGGGTGTTGAGTACATAATTAGTTTCAAGTGGCCCCACAAATACAAATCTAATATATTTAAGTTTGGGGAACGCACAGGGCACAATAGTTCCTGCACAACCTATCCGTTTGTTAGTAAATCATTCGTTAAATGAAATTTCTGGCTTCTAGGCTAAAATATGGCAGTATTTATTACAAAATGTTTAGTAGGGGAATCACTTGGCTGTAACTCGGAAATAATGTCAAATAAGAAACATGTTTATATGAATTTTTTAATTGTTTCTGTGACTAACACTGAATTTGGTCTCAAATGTTACATTACATCTTGTATATAATTTACATTGAATGGTAAATTTATGGAAACTAGGGTTCAATTTGTCATAAAAAAGAGTTTTAGCTTTATATAAAAAAAGATATCGAGTAAAAAAGTTGAATTATAATCACAAAATTTCTGAACTTTAGCTTTGCTGTACTACAAATTTGTGGTTTGGACAGTTAAAAAAGTTGACTTTGGGAATTTTTTGCCTAGGTATAACGGCTTGTTGAATTAATTTTATCACTGGAGGTAGTTTATAAGTAAATGAGGGATGTTTTTGAGAAAGCTGTCGGTGTAAAAATGGACAATGTGAATGTGAGAGTGCTATCATATGCAGGTGATGCCGTATTATTGGCCGAGGATGAAAATGACTTGAAGAATGCATTAAATCGTTTTAATGTGGCCATAGACAGGACGGAGCTTCGTATAAATGTCTCCAAAACTAGGGTGATTGTTTTCAATAAGGATGGACCGGGAATTGATTGTTGGCTTAGTATAAATGGAAAACTCTTAGAACAAGTGAATGATTTTGTGCAGCCGGACAGAATGTTTTTTTAATGGTAGGATAGATGGTGAAATTGTAAGACAGGTGAAAGCTGCTTGGAGAGTTGGATGTATGTGAACTATTACAAAGAGTGAAGTAGTAGCGAAAGACTCCTTGCAAGGACAAAAATAGTTTCATTTCTGAAGTTTGTGTTTTCCCTTCCACAGTTAGGTGTTAACCTTTGGTAGAATGAGTGCTAAATCTGGCCTATAATTAAGTTAGTTATTAAGTAGATTGCCTATTTGTTAATTGGATCAGAAAGTTGGATATAAAATGTAATTATTTTAAAATTGTAGCACCAAAAATACCTCACTCAGGTATGCTTTGACTTTGATCTGGACTGGCTGGTTTCAAATTTTGATTAATAGCGCTTTTCGACCATCAGTTAGTAAATAATGTTGATGAACTGCCTTAGAATCTATCCTTCTACGCCATATTTAGATCAATGAATTAAGTTGCGTTAAGTCCTTATGAATATTAAAAGGTATATAACTATATATAATATATCTACAGTCCGAGTTTCAAATAAATAGTCTTTAAGAACATAAAATATAATTTAATGCTGTCAAAATAATTGATAGAATTTCACTATATTATTAGCAATATTTTATTGGCATTGATGCTATCTATCAAAAGTGACACCTGAAAATCACATGATTTGATGTATGAATTCGTGAAATTATATCTAGCATTTTTTATATCTGTTAGGCAAAGAATTTCTTATGAAAATTTGACTTTACTTCATTCATAAGCTATTCACATTTGAAACTCATAACGTTCGTAAGTTAGGCAATCATCTGAACAGTTTTGCTCAACCTTCAGTATTATTTCGTATTTATAATATTTATATTATCGAACAATACTTTTATCATTGCTAGGAGTGAAACAAGAATAGGCCTCATTTAGTGTTTATATTACATAATCGAAACCAATAATTATTAAATATACAATATTTTGTAAGCTTTTAAAATAACTCATGTAATGTTTTATATTAATAGATTTTAATTAAATAACAAACATTTTCTGAAGACTTCTTTTCTCATTCATTTGTAAAATGATTAAGTTTATAATTTAATATAAAATAAATTCAAAAGCTTTAAAAATTATAGTATATACTTTTGAATGAATTTAAAAGGCGACCATATAAGTAAGCTATTCGTTTTGTGGTATGGATATAAATGTGTTTGTATAGTTTTTTTACTAAGTTTATAAATCCTGACAAATCTCACATTCATTTTCTGTAATTCTGTTTACCATGCTAAGCGAAACATCCATACAAAAATGAAGGGATGGAAAATGTAAAGCTAATTAAATTAAGAACGCTGAGAGACTTGTATTTTTTTCCAACTGAGCCACGGAAAGGAAGATTGAGGGGTTGAAGAAGAGGGTAATCTAAATATTTAAAACTTTAAACACTACGTGAGCATTATACCGGACTTTTGCTTCAAAGCTGCGAAACAAACCTTAGCTTTCATGTGATGTCAACTTGTTTAAATCTCTAGTCCAAAATANGAAACAAACCTTAGCTTTCATGTGATGTCAACTTGTTTAAATCTCTAGTTCAAAATATATGACATTTAAAAAAAAAACACTAGACAAACTTACGTACCCCATTTAAACGTCACAGAAGTCACATTAAGAGTAGGAAGGCTATTAATCAAGGACCGGTGGTCCCGCCCTCTTGCCCTTTCGACCATCACCTCCTCTTCCCCTCTCAACACCCACCCTTTTTTTTAAACACCCTTTCATCCCCAAAAAACCGAGCTCTCTTCACACCTCTACTAACAAGCACACGGATTTCTCGCCCGCCTCTTAATTCCCATTTAAACGAAGCGTAAAATCTAGCGGCACACATATACACGTGTAGTGCTCACCTTGAATCCTGCTCCTCCTCCCACTCTCTCGAATGTTTTACACGGTTTTAATTTGTTGGCAGCCCCGTGAGGGGGGTGTGCGTGGGGGGGCGAGCTCCTGGTAATTACGAGCTCTCAGCTACTGAGCAAGATGGATATCTTGTACCCAATGCGCGCTTCTTGTACAGTCGAATTTTGGTAAGAGTAAACTTTTAGAAAATACAAATATATATTTGGTCAACATCGATTAAAGATTTCATATTCTGAAAATTTTAAAATGACACCTGGACACGGGAATCGAACCCGTGTCTAGGTGTCATTTTTCAATTTTCAGAATATGATATCTAGATGGAGAAATCCTCACTAAAAAGCATAAATAATAGCTTCGGCTATTTGATTCATCGATTAAAGAGTTGCTAAATTACTAGAATTATTTTAAAACTAGTGGATCGTTGCAGCAATGGCTGCGAATTATTGCACTTTTTTACTAGGAAATAGCCTGTATAATAAACCCTCCCTTGAATTTTTAATTAAACGTTACTCGTCAAAGGCTATCAACTCCACAATAGATTTTTGGCTTTCAGCGTTTAATTTGAATCAAAACCTATATTTTTACCTTTCACGTCACGATGAGAGCTTTAAAACAACCCCTCTCTCAGCTCTTTATCTATTCGTTGCACCAAACTACTTAAGTAACAATTGAGCTGTTATTATTTTAACCAAAAAGAAATATTTTATTTACCGATGTACAGTTATAAACAAATCACGATTTTCATGGTGATGTAAACGAAGAATGATTGTACGGATGACCCACTGCCCACACAGAATGAAAAGGTGAAAAATTCCCTAGGAAAATTGGTTTTTAGTTTTAGGTTACTGTTTTTGCCGACATTCTAGACGCCTAACCTTTAAAATGATTGCTCGTTTGTCAAAACAAATTGACCCACTTTCTCGTCATTTCAATTACCGGAAACGGGCTTATCAATTTATACATAAGATATTGGCCCCTATAAATATATGATAGAGAGAGTGATAAAATGTGATAGTGAAAATGAGTGTGCGAGTGTGAGGTGTGAGGACGTGAGTGTAAGAGACTGAGAATGAGCAATAGAGAGAGATCGAGTGAGTGTGAGCAAGTGATAGTGAGAGTATGTGTATGTGCTAAAGAGAGAAATACTGGGAGAAGAGGGAAAGAAAGTGTGTGTGTGTATGTGTGTGTGAGGAGAGAGAGATAGAGTGAGTGTTTGCGAGCGTGAGAGTGTCAGCTAGAGAAAGAGAATGTGAAAAATAGATATGGTACACATAACATTACGGTACTCTGAAATATCATTCCCTCAAAATTAATTATCAACATGGAAACATAACTGAACTTACTGTATTTGTAAGAATGTGAAAAGATATATGGGGTACACAAAACATTACTTGTAAATATCATATCCTCAAAATTGAGCGGTAAAATGAAAACATAGCTTAACTTATGTATGTATTGTGTTATTTTTTGCTAAAATGAACATAAAAACATATTATTTGAATAAAATGAACAACAAAACCCATTATTTGAAAAAAAATGAACACCTAAACTCATAATTAGATAGTTAAAATAGCTATTTTTAAACATTATTCAAGATCATTTTATCGTTTTTATACTTACAATACATACCAACCCATTATTTAAACATTTTTTTTATCATGCGCGAAACAAAACGTAGACAATATTTTCACGAACTCAACAACTTGACCTTTTAATATTCTAATTATGCTCAATAATATTGATTTAAATGCGAATTAACAATAACAACATTCCAATAAAAAATAAATGTTTCCCCAATTTAGGCATATCAATTTAGATGTGTCATGACCAGCATCCAAAGAGAAATATTCGTCCAAAGAGAAAATTGTGATGCGTTCGGACCAACAAATAAAGATTGAGCTATAATTTTTTTAGGCAAAGAGATATATTTTATTTAGAGATTTCCAGCCATGCAGCAAATAACGGTTTCCATGGTGATTAAACAAAAAATGAAAAACTGAAAATCTATGTGAAAATCGGGTTTTCGTGGAAAACTACTATTTTTCCCGACATCCTGGACTCCTAGCCGTTAAAATTAATTATCTTGTGTCAAAATATGTTCAGTCATTCCCTCGTAATTTATATTGCCGGAAAAGGGCTTATCAAATTATATATAAGATACGATGAGGGATAATATCTGACAAAAGTAACACCTGAAGCTCACACAGCTTGACCCATGAGAACAAGAATTATTATTATTATTATT
>CABFWB010000487.1:0-19636 GCA_902151455.1 Timema bartmani | reverse complement strand
AATGGTAGGGTGATTGTGAGATGAAATGGAGGACCTACAGTTTAACGTGGAATCCGAACCACGGTGGAGGCCTGGCATTCCTCACATTCACAAGTTGTGATTAATACACGTCTTGTCAGAGGTGAAGGAAGGGTTTGGCAATCAGATAAATCTGTGCCGTGACCGAGGATTGAACCCCGGACCCCCAGCACAGAAGTCCGACACCTTACCCCTAGACTGCCAGGTCACCGAGAGAACATGAAAATTGACCTAGTAATTCGTTAGTTAATCGTGTAATGCATCACAGCGAAATAATAAATATAATAGCTAATATAATATGCACTGTAGATTGAGATAAAAATAATTTAACCGGATTTAAAAAAATGTATCCACCTTCTTCGGTGGCCGCATGGTCTAAGGTATCACTTTCACATTAGACTAGAATTTCGATGACAGGAAGATTGGGGCTCTAATCTTGGCCGGATGCACTTAGGGTGGTCTTTCTTCAATGGTTTTCCACTCTCCCTCCACGAAAATGTGGGTACACTTCCTCTACATTAAATCTTCCTCATACCTAACACGTAGCTTAATTAGTTAATATGCATATAGCCTAAATGGGTAGTAAAACGTGGCGCTAAAATACGTATCTGGATCTAGCTTTAGACTTTATCACTTTTGAAAAGTTCGGTCACTTTTGACAGTTTTAAGATATTCATCCATATTGGTAGGAACGAGGTCTAAGTGTCAAGCTATCTAATCTGTTTTGGTGGCTACGGGGAGGATGTAGTTAGAATCCCGGCTAGTTGTACTGAGGGTGGTTTCTCTTAAATAACTTCCCATTCTTTCTTCACGAAATGTAGGTACATTTCCTATAAATCCTGTCTTCCTAGCATCTACTTCAATAGCGTGACTATAATATGTGAATATCCCAGACAGCTAAGGATACGTTATGAATATATAATGTGGTATTTTTACATTTAGTTTATATATGTACTAAAATTTTATTCCTGGGTTGAGGCTACTATATCAAGATACTACGAAATATAATAGTGTTTTGGTGGAAATAAACTTTTATAAAATACAAAAATATATTTTAGTCAGCAGCGGTAAAATGCTAGTATACTAATTTAAAAGTATTATTATATTATAGGTATTGTTACTCTCTATTAAAGGTGACAGCTGTAAATCACATGACTTAACGCAATGACATATTAAAATTGTCTTAATAACTTTGAAACGGTTAAAAAAGTGTCTTCCTATTAGAATCGGTCTGTAATCAAGATGAATAAATAGAAGCTAAAATGTTATTTTCTATTTTGTACTTTAAACTAATGGCATAATTTGGAACATATTTCAAGAACAACTTGTAGTTTCGCTTATTTCAGCCTACCCAAAATGTAAATTATAAGATCGTAAAATATTGACCAATGCTGTTCAAAAAATATATATACATATTGTTTTGTTATTAAAATACTTTTATATAACAAAACTGGTAGAAAAAAACCTCTTTCATTTTTAAATATACATGTTATAGATATATTTCGTCAGATGTAATATTTTCATATAACTAAATAAAAGTCAAACTTTCTGGTGAAAGATGGATGTGATGGAAATTATTAACATTTCAGATGAATGAATGATATTGGTACAAATCCCCGATGACATTAATTAAAAGTTCTGATCGTCGGTTTTTTTGTTGGAAGAACATTAGAGAAAATTAAAATATAATTTTTTGCGGCCTACATTGATGACATTTTACTACATTATCTGTGTTATTAAAGGTATTGATAATATCTATCAAAAGTGACAGGTGCAGATATAATAACTTGATGTAGGAATACATACAAATAACTTTAGTAACTAACTTATACTGTTCTTCCTACCAAAATCATACAGTAGTCTAAATATCGTGTACTTTTATTAATTTCTCAGAATTAACTGAATCAAATCAGAGTGTATATATATGGTTGAAGTGAATAAATGGTACGGCACAATCGCACAAACTTTCTAAAATTGTGTTTTATATCATTGAAGAAAATTTTCAAAAAAATAGGGGTTAGCCTTTAAATAAGTTTTACTCATAAAAACAAACACATCATCTTGTTAATCACAATAATCACTCTTTATATATACATCTTAAACCAAATAGGTTAAATATATGTTTAGAAATTCTAATTTCAAAAGTAAATTACTGTATTTGTTAAGGACCCTAAAATTATTTGTTATTTGTAAAAATAAAAATGTATTCTTATTTGTCATTAAAAACAATTCACATATTCCAATTTTGCATTCAATCTTCAAGAATAATTTTCAAAATATTCGGATTTTCTACAAATTGTTGTAACTTATCCATGCTTAAATTAATTTATTTTAGATAAATAAATATACAATAATATTTATATGTAAAATAATCTCCCGATACCAATTTTGAACCAAATCACTAAAACCATTTGTTTTTTATATTCAAATAACAGTCATCGATCGGTAAATTATCCATTACCAAATTTTACCTCCTAACAAGTAAACATATTTATTTGTCAAGCTCATGTCGAACACTCCCCACGAATACATTTGAAGCAAAATCATTTTAGCCATTTTCAAAATAATTCGAATTTTCAAAAATTACTCGTCAGCAAATGACCCTTTATCAAATTTTTAAACAAAGCCAAGTATGCAGGGTTATTTGTCATGTCAAACACTGACAAGATACCCATTTGGAACCATTATAAAAATATTTCCAGCTTTTAAAAAATCAATCATTAAGCTACCCATTTATGAGTTTTAACCAGAAATCAAATATACAGTGTTAATAGTTGTAATATCAAATATTCCCAAGATGTCTATTTAAAACCAAATTGTTAATGCTATTTTTTAAATATTTCAAGTTTTTGAAAAATCATTCATCCGTAAACAACCTATAAAAGAGTGTTTACCCCAAAACCAAGTATGCAGTGTTATTTATCATGTCAAGCACTCCTAATATACCAAATTTGAACCAAATCATTCGAGTAAATGGTAAAATATTGCAAGTTTTTGAAAAATCAATCGTCAGTAAACTACCATTCAACGAATTGTTGCCAAATAGCAAATTATGTACTGCTATTTGTCATATAAAACAAATCCTGGATATGGATTTTAAACAAAATCGTTAGAATCATTTTCAAAAATGTTGAATGAAAAAAATACTAATCAGTAAACTACTCTTAATTGAAGGGCTAGGGTAAAAATAAAAGTTTTTGTGGTATAGCCCTGTATAATATCTAAATATCAAGCTTGTACAAAATCCTTCAAACCGTTTTGAATCCGTGGCCAACTGACATAAAAACAGACATGGGAACGGACAGAATTGCAAAATTCACCTTTTTGAGTTCGTGTTCACATCAAACATAAAAATTTGGCATACTCTCGAGTTCAATTTTTTCACGATCACAATACTTTCTCTTGATATGAGAAAGTAAAAAAGAACTTTAGCCAAAATAGATCAATTATATTTTATTTCACATAAAATATCCATACACCCTAAACTTCGGGAGAACCAGGACAACACAATGAACGTTGTGTGTCCGGAAACAAAGCAGGTAATTTTGTATAACACTAATAAAAAGATACGAGAATATTTATGAATTTTGGACATTTGACAACAAGCTCTAAGCGATTGGCCCATTTCATTTGGCGTGGAAATGCAGAGCCTTGGGAACAAACGGTTATTTTCAAGAATTGTTATTGTTTTACAACAGCGGTTCCCAAACATTTTGAATCGCGGAGCACTTTTCAGGAGAGAAATTTGTCACGGAGCACCAAAGTTGCCTTCATGCTAAAGATATGAACATGCATTTTTTGCTATATTTACCTAACTGCATTTTTTAAAGTTGTTAATCGATATTTTATCGTATAATAAAAAGCACGAATTATTTTTAGATTTCTAAATAGCTTAAATTTTGATCTAAGCTTAATTTTCCCATTGAAAGCCATTGAAAATTGCAACTTTAAACATCGTTTTCTCAAAACAATAATTTTGCACATAAGTGTCTTTGGTATAAGGGCGGCGATATTTTCACATAGAGCCTACATAGATAGATACTAAACCGAATTACAGCAGTATTCACGATGGAAACTAATGTTCAAGCATTTGGGCATGTTAAACATCAAGTTTTATTTCATTATAAATGTTATTTTCTCCCTTAATTTCAGATAAATAAGGAACTTAACTACATAAACGCAAAACAATAAAAACATAAATTAACCTAAAGCAACACGTTTGATAACGAATTCAAAGTAGGTATTGTAAATTCACAATGTGTTACCCACACAAATAGTGTTAAAACAATTTTCATGGCTGCAAAAACAAAAGTCACTTGGCATTAAAAAAAGAACGATAAATTATAGATCGCAAACTTAATTTCCAATGAGAGGGACGGGACTGCTGTGTTTTGATTTGCACAATGTTGTTTTATCTGGTTGAATTTGGAACAGCTCCAACTGAATATCTGTCTCTACGTTGAGCCGGGATCTTTTGTTTTAGTAGCCACATAGGCAGAAAATTCTGATCCACATAAGTTGAGGGAAGAAGGATTATTTTCGCTCTATCTGACAAATCTTCAAATTCGTCTCGTAGCTGACATCAAAATTCTGATAGTGACTTCTTAGTTGCAAAATTCTCTTTTATCGCAGAGTTTGATGTCAAATAATTCAAGCACTCGTACTGCTCCGATTCCTGGTTGGATTTTCCGACATTCAAAGAAATAACACTACACTGCTATTTGATTTGTTTCGACTATCGACTGTATACTGACTAAACTTCAACTGACTGAAGGTGCGAATAAACAAGAGTTTTTAATATGCAAGAGAAACTTCACAGAACATTCTGGAAAGGTGTCAAAGCTAACAATCGTATCTGAAAGTGCGGCGAAGTTCTCGGAGAGACGGAGTGAACTGGCACCCTTCTAGTCTCTCTGTCTGGTTTCGCCGAGTGCAGTCTGTAAATAATTTCTACCCAATACTTACCTATACACAGTTCGTGGATACACAAATTCACAGTTTTGAGATCGTGTCACATTTTATTTATTTTTATTTCCAATCTATTCGCGGAGCACTTGGATACGCTTTGCGGAGCACACTTTGGGAACCACTGTTTTACAATATTATTTTCGGAAACAGTTTGTTGTTGATTAAGTGATACTTTTTATATACACACCTCCTCTATAATTTTAATAGTGATCAACTATCGATAAAATTGACCTTTTTCAATAGAAAACTGCTGGCTTCATAACAAAAAATAAGAAAATGTAACAATTAATAAATATCGATATATAATCTTAGAAGGGGTGTTGAAAATATTAACATAAAGATTTCACTCGTTCTAGAGAAAACTGATATTTCCAAGCGTATGATATTTCCGCAAGACCTGTCCAGTAGCTAGCGCCATCTACGGTTTCCAGGATTCATCTTTTCTTGTTGGCGTGGAAGGATACTTTGGTTGGTTGAGAAGCCACGCCACGCCTTTCACCCTCCCGCCCACTATCCCACAAAATAGGTTTTAGACTTACACACGACGGGGCTAAGGGCCTTAAATACATTTAGCTTGCAGAAAAAACAAACGAAAGAATTAATCATTCCAAAATATCAAATGTACTTCTGTACATTTCCATATAAAATTTAAATCTTCCTGATTTAAACACTCATTTAGTGACATTGTCTTATCAAATATGAATAAAATCAAGTTTCATTATATTATACTTCAATATAAGTTTTCTGAAAAAAAAAATGGGAACGCCGCCTAGAAAACCAGGAAAGCACAGGAAATGCTGTATTAATAAATTGGTGGAAACTGTGGCAGTGCAAATCCCATCACACGCAATATTAAAAAGCAATATACGTGTCTAGCTGCTACATAAAAACAATGCAAAAAATGTATAGGATTTTTTTTTAAATAAAATAAAAGCTAATCATTTTAAAATAAAAAACACCTTCAAATTAAATAATTTTTACTGATTTTTTTTCCCCACCACACATAAATAGGGTAAGCCGTATGTATTTATTGATAAGCTACATTCTAACCTCCACGGTGTTGGATAGGGCTTCTGCATGGCGTTACATTTATTGCCTACAGATGTTAGGGATGTCGCGTATTGGTGAGTGGCTTAATCTTTCACAAATCATATCAAAAAATCTATTTTTAATTTGTTGTTCATATTGAAGTTCAAATCCTGAAGGCGGGATGGAAGGGAAAGTGAGAAAAGGTTAGTGTTTTTGCAGTTTTTATAGCAAAACTTTTTTTGCCCAAAATAAATAAAATATTGCTCGAGCTCAAACATAGAGTTTAATTTTCTTCACATGTTGATATCAACAGTTGTTGAATATCTGTCATGAGCCTGGTGGCAAAAACTTTTTAAATGAAGAGAAAAAGTTGTCATTAAATGTCAGAATATCTTTGACAGATATTCAAGAAATTTTGAGGTCACAATGGGAAGAAAATTAAACTCTATATTTGTACTTGATCAATATTTTTTTATTTTGGCCAAAAAAAAAGTTTTGCTATAAAAACTGCAAAAACACTGGCTTTCCCTTGCGTCTCTTTCCATCCCACCTTAATATCATGAGGTAGGTATGTTTACCCTATATCATACATTATTATTATTATTAACACCGTGTCTTACTACCCGTTCGGTCCATACGCAATCATACATCCTGATATAAAGTTGTTATTAATGTATAACTAATACTACTTAACATCGATAACCTATCCTTGTACCATGAAAATCAGAAGGTTTTTTTTTTTTGCAATTAAGTTGAAATGATTTGTAGTTCAATAACGTAAACGGATTTTTTTTAACACATGCCTTAGATTCTTCTTAGCCACCCTCCTCATCTTTAACCTTTATACCAAGTAGTTGATATCTCTAGTTGTAGATGTAATAGTGGCAATTATCTCAGTACAATGTATACGTCACAACACCTTCAGCCAATATAGATTTCCTCATCTTATTTTTGTTTCAAAATATTTTCTAGGAAAGAGTGATTTAATTGATTATATCCTGACTAAAGTTAATTATATTGAGGAGTCTAATTTTTAATTCAAGACAATCTCACAGTAATAGCACCTTAATAAATATGTGCTCTTCATTATTTTGACAATTGAAACCATTATGTTTTGGTCATAAAATGTTTACCGAGTGTTTGTGGAAAAATAAGATTAATATTCTCAATATTAAACTCAAATAATATTTTAAATAATATATGGAAATTTTCATTATACAATTAAGGAATTTTTGTTTGTATAGTCTTTGGTATTAAAAAAAAAGACCGTTGCATAGCTTTTACCATTTATTTTTTTATTTTTTTTACTGTGGTAGATACCAGTATGAGGGTAAGTACTTATTTATTTTTACAATTAATTTACTTGAGGTATTTATTGTTCTGATAACCGTGTATCGTACTGTAAACCATGAAGGTTGTGTTTCTATACATTAGAACAAAGCAGCCAGACTACGGTGCACAATCAGTACGACGAGAGGGTGGAATATTTATGGCGTGGAGGTGTGTTAGGACTACACATATCGCCGTAATATCCTCGTAAGGCGAGGATAAGAAGTAGGGGGTTAACAAGGGGGAAAGGAGGTTGCACGAAGGTATGTCAGCAAAAAAAAAAACCCATAAAAACATTGGAGCAAGCCAAGGTAACAGAGCCAGCCGTTGAGGACTAGAAGAAATAGAAACTCACTCTTAGAAAATGGAGAGTAAGGCGTAGTATACCGAGTAAGATTAGGAATGATGGTATTGAAAGAAAGATACTCTACAGAAAATACAGAAGTTGAAAGACCTCTCGAGAACTAACTTTTCCAGCTCACGTACAAACTTTTCTAATTTGAAAAGGCGGTAATTGTTTCACATTTAAAAAAAATAGCATAAAAAAGAGGTGGGGAAAAAACGCGATTATTCTCACTTTAAAGTTGAAAGTATAGTACTGATTTTAATTTCTTTTTTTTTTCGTCGTGATTTAAGTTTTAGATTACATATTCTACAATGGATGCCTTCATTTCTTCAGTGAGCTTTAGTCCAATTTTTATAGGAAGGGCCAAAATTATTAACATTTTTTAACTTATTATTGTTATCTTATATGGATTGATAATATATAACAAAACTTACAGTTACATATCAAATAACTTGACGTATGAATTAGTGAAAATAAATCTAGTATCTATTTTAACTGTGAAATTTAGTCCTTCCACTGGAATTGGGACATTATATGATTTGAGTTTTTGAAATGAAATAAAATGTCTTCACTTATAAATCTATATTTCAATTTGGATGATTTCTCAAACCACCCATTCCTTGGAATGACCAAGAAATTGGCAATTGGCGAATACATAGGAGGAAGTGATCTGCCCATTTCCTGAATTGGATACATTTCCTTCCCAACTTAAAATGGCAACATAATTTTTGCTCTGCCACTCAATAAGGCTTCGGGGGTAGTTATTGGGAATAAATTCGCGCTCAGTTCAGTTTGTAGAATCATATATGATACCAGTTTGATTTTGGCACCACCAGAACTACCCTTTTCCATAAATGTTCAATTTTATTTTCATCTCTTGAAATAACAATTTACATGAATCTATTTAAGTCCTGTACAAGCTTTTTGCTATGCTTTAAAAACATTTTAATGTGTGTTAATTTTTCACAAAGAGACCTACTTACACGAGTTTATTTTTTCAGAATCATTGGATACTGACACGTGATGAAACTGCAAACTCATGTAACGTAATAAAAGGAGATCAAAGAAGGATTCCAGACCAATAGTTGCCAAATTAGGGGAACATACAAAATATTGTAGAGCAACGGATCATAGCTGTTTTGTATTACTGCGCCTACCGAGAAGAATGTGTGATTAGCCTTGACGGGAAACCGTTCCCATGGTAGGGCACCGTTGCACCACTTCTGACTACGATCACAAGGAAGATGTTACAAATCTTCTAAACCAAATAGCTGAAGGCCATATTTATGGTCTAGTCTAGAAAGTCAACAATCTCTCTGTAAACTGAAAAGCAGTTCAGTTCGAATAGGAAATTGGCTGACCTCAGAATCTCGACTTTAGCTACCCCCACCTTGGACACCGATGCCTAGAGGACGCACCTACAGGAAACGAGCTTAATAGCCTCGTCATAATCATCCATCCCTGCAACTCTACCGTGCGATATCCAGCTCGGTTGACTTTATAAGATTACAGGCATGAACTCCGAACCGTCGAAGAAAATATCTACCTCCTACTGACCTTGGCTTTCCTCTGGTGAGTTGTAGAAATCGTTTTGAAATATTTAGTAATTAAATTGTGTTACAGTGTATAGTAAAACTCAGAATATACAAAACAATCGTTCCACCGGTTGTTCTTTATGGGTGTTAAATATGTTATCTTACCTTACATGACAAAAACAAATTTAGGGTGCTCGAAAACAAGGTGCTTATGAAGATATTTGGTCCAAAAAGGGATGAGGCTACGGAAGAGTTGAGAAGGTTACATAATGATGAGCTACATAGCCTGTACTTGTCACAAGACATTGTTAGGATATGCAAGTCTTAGCTTACTTTGGGCAGGACATGCAGTGTGAATGGCGGATTCTAGAACCATGTTCAAGGTAGTGACTGATAAACCCAATGGGAAGAGACCATTGTGAAGACCTAATGCAGATGGAAGGATAACATTAGAATGGACCTGAAAGAGATAGGGTGCAATGAGGTGGTCTGGAAAGAAACAGCTCAAGATATGGACAGGTGGCGTACTTTTGTTAAGTGCGGCAATGAACTTTCGAGTCCTTAGTGCCATAGAGTAAGTGAGTAAGTAAGTAAATATATAAGGTATTATAAATAATAACGACCATCATTCATTTAATAATCATAAACAATTAATTTCCCAACATAATTAATGGATATTACCAGTTTAAAACTGATGGGACCACACCCTGAACTTGAAAAATGTTGGTCCATATTTGCAAGTTATAGATTGGAACGAAAGTGAACTATGAAAATAAATGGTACAAACAAAAGAATAAAAGGGCAGGAAAAAATGGTTTTAACTGAAAGGATATTTTTTTATTGGGATTGATAATAAAAACCAGTAGAGAATAATATGAGTATTGACAACAAAAGATAGTTGAAATGCCTGATTCCATCTTGATATTTTGAAAGAGAAATAGACGTAAGAAAATTGATGACGAAAACAAATTATTCGCTCCGACGGCTTCTTTCGTTTCATTTTTGTATCAGTTGAGGTCTAAGTTTTGCTGACTTGTCAGACGGTCAGAAGAAAGACATATAATTTCTAGTTTCATCTATCTGGTTCCAAGAATATTTGGAAACAATGGGTAGCTTTAGAATAACGTGCAATCTCCATGCAGCTCTTGAACTGCGTTGGAGGAAATAAAATTAATATGTAGAAAATAAGATTAAGAAACATGACGTGTGTGTTCACCTTTAACAAAATATAATTTATTTAGATTTGATGCACCCTTTTTTTAATTAAAGTTTAGCAGCGTAAAATTCTATGTTTTCATTTAGAATCAGTTTCCAAACAAGTGCTTGTATTTTATTTGAATCACGGGTTTGAAGTAAAAACAAAATTTATTTAATAACATAAATAATTCTTCCTCTTTTATTTACTTTACGAAATGTAGCTTTTATTTTATATTTTATGTGTATTTTCACTCAATCAGAAACATATATATAGTTAGTATTTTTAAAAGATCATTTAATTAAGATAAAATATTATTATTATTTTTATTATTATTATTATTATACACCAATTAGTAATAAAAACGATGTTAAGACTATAATTATCGTTACTATTAATAACCATTTAAAATATATATTAATAGCCTTATAGATATAACATACTGAGCCGTGTATAGTGCAAGATTTGCCTTAAAAGAATAAATTAGGTAAAATGTCAAATGCATTTGTTCGTACTTGCTTAGGCGCAGAAATTATGGGGGCATGGACAAATTGTCACCCTTTTGTTTTCTTAGGGGAAAAGGGGGAAAAGGGTCTTGGGAAAATTACTTAGCTATTTACTTGTGATTCTTACGACAAGGAACATTGAAAAAACATAAAACCCGAATGGGTAGTAAGACGTGGTGATAAAAACAACTAAACAAGATTTATTAGACTCTTTCTTTATTCAAAACTCGAATTTCCAATTTTTTTTTTATGGAACAAAACAAAGTACCAATATCAAAATTTACTAAAAGTCTTGTTGAGGTTAAATAAAAGTTTTAGTAAGGAGGGGAAAAATCAAAATGAAAAAGGTTCTTGGTCCCAGCCTTAGGTTTTGTGATTGAACTATTTGGTTAGCAATTTACACCAATAAGTTTGAATCAACTACACATTTGTTTTCCACATAGCCTATAGATGCTACACCAATAGTTTATGCGCAGTGCCCATGTTAAACAACAACATTTTCGTGATATGTGTACTATGTAGTCTTTGCTATGAGGCAACATAATTTGTTTATAACTATAGAGACTAGCGTGTTTGATTTTTTCCGTTTATAAATTATTCTTTTTGTGTGACAATAATGTAAATTTGTTTATGCCTAAAACACTGTTGTTAAAACCGATTTTAAAGTATCAGAAATTAGTTGTTTAGGTGAAGGATGATTTAAAAGATTGAAATGACAAGTAAATTATTGCAAATACCGTGAACAAATATTTGAAAATTATTTATATTTTAAGAAAATCAAAGTTAATTCATAAGGTAAGCAAAACAATTCCCTATCGCCATATATTCGTAGCTGCGGCATCATTTTAAATAACTATATCTGAATTTAAAATTGATGAGTCAAAGCTTAAAAGAGAAAAGGAATTTATTGAACAGTTAATTCAAACTCCGAACAATGTTGAAGACTGTAAATAAATTCAAATATTATATTTAACGCTACGCAGAGTAAATACATACCTTCGAACAACCATGAAATAAAAAACGTTTAAACCATAAGTTATATGTGCTATTAACGCTTAGCCAGAATTAGTTTATAATGTTAACACAGTGACTGGCAATGAATTAACTTAACCAGCGCCAAGTCTTTCAGATGTCAAGTGTTTGGAACAGGGGTTTGACTTTGGTCTGTACTCATTATACTGTCGCTTTCATTCTGTGTGTTCAGTGATACTCAAATCTACAAACTGCATTGTTCTATCTTAACCAAACACAATTTGGGAAATAAATAATGCCAAATCATTCAAATTATATCGTCATATCACCAAACAAATAAATCCTATAACATAGCTGTATTTAATGTTTTTTATGTGTATGTTGCTCTTCCCACCCCCTCCCCCCGGCGTGTTCTAACTCAACCTAGCTTAACCTGGACTTAACGTCATTTATCGTCATCCACCCATTTTTTTCGTGGTTTTTACTTAACATAGCTTAATTTATACATAGCAAGATTTAGGTCCCCTTAATTAAACCCCACCCACCTATCTTAATAAACATAAATTAAACTAGACCAACGTTCCCCATGAACAAAAAACATTCCGACATCCGTGTGTGTTTCTATATGTTCTAGGATTATTAAATAAGATTTAAAAGTGTAATAATTCCATGGCGTCAGCCCTAAATTGAGTCATACAGACCAAGTGGTCACCGGCCGTTGGAGAATATAGAGGGTGCCATGTGGTCAACACAATGAACACTCCGGCCATTAATCTCAGTTTTCTAGACCTAAGCCACTACCTTTTTTTTTCCCCATTCAAGTAGCTCCTCAATTCGACCTCATGAGGCTGAGTGGACCCCGTTACAGGGTCATTGCTTCACAGAAAATCTGGACGCCCCAGGGATCGAACCCAGGAACCTGGATATGTAACCAGGAACTCTGACCACAATATCACAGAGGCGGTATATCACTTTTAAATAAAATACAACGGCACACTTTCACAATAAAAAGACACATTTACATGAAAATAATTTAACACCAACCAATTCTCTACCTCGTTTTACGTTGCTAATATTATGCGTGTGAGTCAGTGATACTTTTATTTTGTTATTTATGGCCTAAAATCCCCTAAATTAGCTCATATCTTTACGGAGCATTCGGCTAAGGGCAAACCCTTATTTTGTCCATCGCGATAAAACACGGATACCTACATTCATAACGTTAATCTAGCACATAAAACGCAGATATCGTTAAATGGGATATCGAGTACAGTAGGACCCGTCTCTGATTATACACCCGCGAGACAGATGCCGGTTATTCAGAAGGGCGGGAGGGAGGGATGATTCATCTCTCATACTTCACCCTTGCGCCGATGATCCCCTTAGCAAATTTCAGGACTGCCATATAACAATAACGAACCAACCCTTAGGTTTTAATGGCTCTCATTTTTCTCCCCCCTTAGATTCGGAGGAGTTGTGGAGGGGGTAAACATTGGGGTTGTTAGAAAATGGAGATGAGAAGAAGAGAATAATACCTTTTAAAAAAAACGGAGTCACTACAGTCTTGAGGGTGAAATATGAAAATATGGGGTTTATAAGAATCATAGAGGCATATAATGATGTGTGCTCTTTAAATGTTAGGGTAGAATTTTGTTTCCATATAAACCCTCATTTGGTGGGGACTTGAATGCCTGGCACAATGGCGGAGAGGAAGGTTTTAGTTAAGAAAAGAATTGGCTATATGGTTTTAATGGATTGGTATTTGGTATTATGTTTTCTTTTCGCGTAGCTTAGTAGCTTGAACTCTAATGGCGACATGGTTTTAATGGATTGGTATTTAGAATTATGTTTTCCCTTTTACTCTGATAAGCGATTTATTACCTGCTTCAGTGTCCGCATGGTCTAAGGCACTACTCTCGCAATAGACGAGACTGCTGATGACGGGTGTATCGTAGTTCGATCCTGGTCGGGTGTACTTAGGCTGGTTTTTCCTGAATGGTTTTCCACTCTCTCGCTCTCTCTCTTTCTCTTTGTCTCCACACAAATGGTTTTATACTTCCTCTAAATTTGACCTTACTCATTCTTAACCCCTAGCGTAATTAGTACATAAGTGTATAACCAAAATGGGTAGTGAGACGCAATGCTAAAAAAAAGTGACCTAAATATGATGATAAATAAATTCAAAACATAACTTTTTGTTTGTATGTGATTCATCCAAGCAGACGTTTAAATTGTAATATTTATTTAAGAAAAAATTGAGGATAGCACCGATAATTTGCCTGTAGGTGTTCAACAAGCACAGAATAAATCTTTTAGATAGGACTTCCGGTAAAAAGTCATGCACTCTCTCCGTTCGACCAGTCTTTCCAGTATATAACATGGTAATGATTCAAATAGTATCAGTATTTATGAACAAAGTATAGGTATGAACACAATATTTTTAATACATTTGATGGTTCTGATAATGAATTGGCTATTTGCGTTAAAAGTGTATCGAAATGAACCATTGAAAAATAATTCTCTTAATCATATTTATTCAAATAAAATTTTGAAAATTTTAATTTGTTCACAAAAGTAAAACCTTAAATAGACAAAAATGATAAATACAAATATCGTGAAACGTGTAGAAATGTTAACAAAATGATAAAAACTACTTACAGTATGTAGGCCTAACCCATCTTTCATGTAAAAAAAAAACTTTTGTGACCCTACTTCGGATATTTGGACACTCAGCTGTCCATTCTACATCTATTTAATCCTGGAAAAAAAGAGACGCACGTTGTCTCTGGAAGCTGTTTTAACCGGCGTTAATAGTCGCAGTTGGAGCCGGGGGATTTGTACCGGTTAAAACCTTGCCCCCCTTCCCTCCCGCCAGTACGCCGGTGGGTTAAGGGACTATGGTGGAATAGAGGAAGGGTAATCCCGATAAATCTCTAGCAACGGCCAGACAGATACGAGGGGAGTGGGGAAGTAGGGAGGGTGTAAAGGGGGTGAAGAGACGCCGAAAGGAGGGATGATACTGGATTCGGAGCGATACGGGATTTATTATGGTGATAACGTACAAACAAAAGGATTGCGTGATAGTAAAAAAATGGGGGAGGGGGAAGAGTTTAACTTAACGACATTACTATTAGGGTTGTTAATCATTTTTAAAATCCTATCAGCATGTTTCCTGGAATCTTAAAATATTAAATTAAAATGTATTTAAAGTTTGTTTTATAGACGAAGGAAATAAGATTAAGAAGAAATAATTTAATAATAATCGTGATTCTACCTCTATAAGGAAATATTGAGTAGGATTTAATGGTGTAGGTATTGCAAGTATTGTATTTAGTATAATTTTTACGTTTTTAGTAATTTTTAAAACTATTTTACTTCACGTGAGGCTATGAGAATCTAACTAAACTAAGACTTTGCGATGAGAAAGATATAGCTTAGAGAAAATGCACCTGCGTTTGCGTTGATGGGTGGGTTACAATATTTAGGAAAAGGCGTCCTGAGTACTTGAACCCTGACTCTGTCACCGGCATAACAGACGACAGACCCATTAATAGAAGAAGAGCCTGTTATAAAATCTTGAAGATATACTAGATTAACTTTCATGTTTTTATTCATCAATTCATGTTATCTGCAACTGTCATTGATAGTATCAATACCTATACAATAACACTGATAAAACCTGTTTCAGTGGTTGAACAGTCTAAGGCGTCGATCTCACTATATATTAGACGTCCGATGACTGGGAGATTGGGGTTAGAATTCTGGTCGAGTGTAAAGTGTTTTTTTTTTTTCAAAATAATTTCCCACGCTAATGAAGGGCGCAGGGGAAAAGGGAGAATGTCACATTACGTACATTTTCCAGGACAACTTTTATATTTCAAACCCATCAGGAGTCTAAAAAATACTTTTTTTTTATATTTAAATAAGACAGAGACCTCTTTTAACAATAATCTAAATCGCATTGGAAAGTTCTCATGATTGTCTAACAGAGGGCAGCACTAACTCAGTTTTAGTTAAAATGGGACTTTCCACCTAGTTTCCCTGTACCCTTAAAATTTTAGTACACTTTCTCTCAAATTAAACCTTCCTTAACACCCTGCTATCCAATTAATCTCTTTGAGATTCATATTTTTGTATCGACTAAGGTGAATTTGGGTTTCATGCAAAGTGTTATTTAAAAAAAACTCATATTTTACTCAGGTAAAGCAGAGTTACAAACCATGCAGATGTTGGGAGTACTGTCTTAGGCTAAGCTAGTTTGTAATTCGTTTGTTAATTTATTAATATGTTTATGAAGTGCACATTAAACATAAGGATCAACGAATCCACAGTTTTTTTTTATTATAGTACAGTCAACTCTTGTTATAATGAACCTCTACGGTTTCAGATTTTTTTTTACTATGTCCGACATTCACTAAAACCGATTAATTTCATATGAAAGTAGTGGTTTAGTAACAAACAAAAAAAGAGTTAGAATACAATCGCTCTTTATTGAAATCTATTAAATTAATCCTATAAAAATCAGTTAAATACTGTTGTTTACTGTATACCACTTTAATTAATATTTTTTCTAGATCCCTCTCCAGAGTTTGTTCTCTTTCCACTCTTGATTCAACACTATTCATGCATTCAAAAAACTAAACTGATTAAAATTCTAATTCTAATAAATGGATTAGTGAAAACAATTACTAAATGGTCGAAGACTGTCATTCATTGTCCTGTAATTCCTGTCGTATTAATACAACTCAGAAGACTGTCTTCCTTTACTTGCCGCAGACAAAAGTTTTAAAACTCAAGCCAGGTCAATGAGTATAGTAACTGTTTAAGCTCAACCCTCCCCCTCCACATTCCGTAATTTCAGTCAAGCTTTGTGCTACCTAAACAAGAATTCAGGTAGAGAATTGGTGTCTTCTAGTTTAAACAACCAAAAAGTTATGTTTTTAAAGAATTATAATGTTAGAATGACATTTATTATTGAAAGTTTCAATTTTTCTGTTCACTACAACCGAGTTCACTAAAACCAGAGTTGACTGTATATTAGGGCGGAATGAAAAAATGTTTTTTAAATTCAAATGTCTAATAGCGATATAAACTTGCCTTTTACTAATGTAATGAACTGACTAAAACATCAAAGTAATAAGAAAAGTTTTTGAGGTGCCGCAAACGGGTTGAAGTTTAATACATTTATTACTTTTTTTTATTTTTTTGGTACATTTCTGAAGACAATATTTTTTAATAAAAATTTCTAATAAAGATAAAAATAAACGTTTGACTATTGTTGTCAATTGATAAAAATATCAAATCAAACCAATATTATTTTGAGGTGCCACAGACAGGTTGAAATTTTTACTTTTTATGGTTTTTGCACATCTTTTACATTTTGTAAATTTTTTGTTATTAATTTATTTTTACATAAACATTTAACTGTAATATTCTTCGTTCCATCAATATCAGACAGAACGTGACAAGTAGTAGCATAGCTGAGGTATACAGCGACCTTGAACAAGCTGTAACAAGCGCAGCTTAGTAGGCAGGATGGGGTAACTCCAAGCTCCACCCCAGTCGGTGGCTTTCTGAGCTTCATGCTGTGATGTGGTACTACATTTCCAATGTGAAACAGTCTCATTTGAGTTGTTTTTTCATCTAGTTTTTCTTTTTGTGTTATAGACTATGGTTTTTTTATTATTAATTTAGCACTGCGTGTTACTAACCGTTCGGGTTTTACGCTGTATAGACAATAGTGTTATTTTCTTTTCTGTAGATCTTGTAACAGTAAAGTAAAAATGGTAATGTCAAAAACAGTACAGACTCGGCCAATGGGCTAGTGCTCTATTTTTGGCTATCCAAAAGACCTTAGTAAAATATTACTGCTGACCTATGAAGAAGTAATGAAGTGTTATCTTAATATAAGGCATGAGCTAAAAACAGAGTGCTTATAAGGAACCTACCGTAAGTGAAATATCAGAAATATTGGTGAAAAAAATTGAAAAGTTGTGGTCAAGAACTCCTATTCCTGTCGTATCCCACACTCGTATCTTGCAGATGATTATAAAGCATCATGATAGGCAGAGAAATATTTTCAGATCAAAAAATAGATCGGGAACTAAAGCTTTTGAATCAAATTTGATTTTGTTTAAGGATGAGAGTAAACATCTTTTTGACATCGCTGCCTACAAATATCTAAATTTTGTGCTTTGTATAATGTGAGAAAGAAAAGAAGGTTCCGAATTTAGAGCAAATAATTTTAAAAGACCAAAGAACGACTTGAAAAAATTGTTATGAGTGCAGTTTATGTTGCAGTATCTAGAAATTTAGCATTAAAAAACTTAAAGTATTGGAGAGGGAAATAAATTATAAGGAACAAAAAATACTGAAAAAGAATGGAATAGATGGAAAATGTGTCGTAGATGAGAACGATAAAGAATATGAAGAAGACGTGAAATTAGAAGCAAATGATGTGGCTTCAAAATCTTATCAGATTGCAACACTAAGTTCGCAAATGCGCATGAAATTTCCTTCTGTATCTTCAGTATGTGATAGAACCGGTGTTTCTAATAGAACTGCTGCAGCAATTGCAAGTGCAGTTCTTCAGGATAGTGGCCTCATTAGTGAAGAGGACAAAAGTAAAGTAATTGATAAAATGAAGATTAGAAGAGAAAGGTCAAAGAATCGAAAAACTGCATAGAAGGCCATAGTGAAAGCACTACAACAACTAACAAAGGACTTTATTTTGATGGAAGACGAGACAAAACTTTAGTACAGGAAAGGATAGGGAGCAAATATCACAGGAAAACCGTTGTAGACGAACATGTGTCACTTATTGAAGAGCCTGGATCGAAATATTTGGGACATGTGGCATCACGTTATAGCACTGGAAAGGACATTAAGGATAGCATTGTGTGGTTTTATAATGTTAATAACTGACCCATAGACATAACTACTGTAGGATGTGATGGAATTGTGACTTAACACTGGAACTACTAATGGTGTCATTTCTTTACTAGAAAAAGAAATAGGAAAGCCGCTACAACGAATGATTTGTCTATTTCTTGGAAATCAACTGCCCTTACGTCACCTATTTTGTTTTCTGGATGGAAAGACAAAAAGACCAAATGAGTTTGTTGGTGAAATAGGCAAGAAATTTGAGAACTATCGAGAACTCCCAGTAATTGAATTCACACCAATTGAAAATAGCCTGCCTCCCTTGGAAGTTATGGGTGACTTTAGCACAGACCAAAAATATTTATTGCCATGCAATCTCTAGTGGTATATGCTCTTATGATCCATCTATGAGTAAACCATGTAAACCTGAGCATTCAAGGTGGCTGACAATGGTAAATCACCTGCTTCGTTTGTATGAGGGGACAGAAAATCCACTAGAAAATCTTTTTAGATGGCAGAGTACATTCTTAGAGTATATGCACCTGTTTGGCTCAACATAAAGCTGAAACCATCATGTATTCTTGGCTCAAAAGCATTTATGGATACTTATAAAGTATTCCCGTTACCTCCCAAAGCAACTTCGGAATGTAATTGAGCCAGACATTCAAAAAAATTTCCACTTTGCAGCACCTGAAAACCTTCTGTTATGCTTGATAGCTGACGAAAGTAAACCTGTGAGAGAGCTAAGCCTACGTCGACTACTTGAAGCCAGGACGGAACACAAAGAAGGAATAAGAAAATTTGTTATTCCAGCTATAAACTTCAAAGCCGAAGACCATATTGATATGATCACTTG
>CABFWB010000486.1:280745-291550 GCA_902151455.1 Timema bartmani | reverse complement strand
TTCCTAATCCATTAGCGTAATTAGTACTTAAGCGTATAACCCGAACGGTTAGTAAGACGAGGTGCTAAATATTATTATTAATATTATTATCCTAGACCAGTGGTCCTTATCTTTCTGCAAAGTTCTTAAAATATCCACCCCAAGGCTCATTTTGAGCAGACTTGATTGTGATGGGAGGAGGCAAGTACTTAGAGAAAAAACCCTCAACTACCTGAGCTGGATTTTACTGTTTACAACAGTTCATTGGCGCATTCCTTCCGGCATTATGTCCAACCAAACAATGTTTAAGAATTCAACAATTCGCAATTAGTAGACAAATACAGTAGAAAATCACAAAATATGTATTTTTATGTAAACATAATGTGAAGTATGAAAAAATGTCTAAATACGTTAAAGAAATTCAAACATACTAGCCGTAAAACGGTGATTCGTTGACATTTATATTTTCTGGGCATATAAATGGCGAGGAATGAAATAAGTATGTGTAGAAAAGTAAACTGAACGTATCTACTAAAACAATATTTTATTTATTTTGGACAAAAAAGTTTGTTATATGAACTCCAAAAAAAATGGACCATGACTCGAGTTCCCTTTCACCCTAAATTCCATCTACTTATTTTCGGTTTCACCAAAGTGGATGGACGAAAACTCTTCGTCATTAATTAATTGCCATATTATGAATTGTATCAAGGTACATCAATATGGTCTTATAACCCAAACGGGTAGCCAGACGCGGTGCTAGTAATAAAAAATAAAAAAACTTCATCAAGGTACGCCAGAGACTAAATTGACTGATCGTAAAAATACCATGCGGCATAATGTAATTTTTTTTAAGCATGACATATTTGACCGTGAGAGTTGCAGTATCTAGTTTGATCGCCGTGTATGTAGACTTTAAGCCGCTCTGTAGGAACAACGTTGCACAATCACCTGAAAGGTTGTCTACACGTCATAGCCTCAATGAGATGACGTCATGATGGTGATTACGAAGGGGTGGAGCCGGTGATAATCTTAAATCTAACTTAAGCCTAACTAACCAGACCATGGGAACCATATAAACAATTCATTTTTCGGGAAAAATTCCTATGGTAGCGCTGGGAATCGAAGCCGGTACCTCTAGATCAGTAGCCAGGACCACTAAACACTTAACTAGATTAAGAATTCGGGCGCTTTGTAATTAATATTTGGTCAAGATTAGGTGTCGTTTATAAATTTAGCTAAAATAACATCAACCGCTTCGGTGGCCGCATGATCTAAGGTGCTACTCTTGCGGTCTACTAGACTGCCGGTGACAGGCTCAAATCTTGGTCGGATGTACTAAAGGTTTTTTCCACAAATTGGTTTTCCACTCTTCCTCCACGCAAATGCAGGTTCACTTCCTCTAGATTCAACCTTCCCCATTCCTAAACCCACTAGCGTAATTAGTACTTAAGCGTATAGCCCGAACGGGTGCTAAAACTCGGTGCTAAATAATAATAATAATAATAATAATAATAATAATAATAATAGTTAGACGCCATGCTTGGAAAAAAAATTACATTAAATTCAATATATTGGGGTTTTTTCCTCAAAACCGTGTCATGTACATATTGTACTTAAAAAATGAAACCTGAACATGGGAATAGAACCCAGGATATCACGTCAATGTTTTAACCACTGAACTGTCAAGAATCAGCCCACGTCAGGGTCATACAGATAATGAGTTACGTATGGCGGGGCGATCTTATATAGCTCAGTAATAAAGATCATCGGTGTGTTAAGCTATAGGTATAAGGTTCGATTCCAGGCTTCATTAAAATAAATAGGGCATGTATATTCTAATGAATACACAGAGTTAACTGAAAGCCAGTGTTTTATTTTTATTTGAAGTTTTAATGGAAAACCTTTTTAATGGTCAGATGGAAAAGTCAATGAAGAATTCGATGTATTTTTTCTTTTATTTAGCAAAAAAGTATTTGTGTTTGGAATACAAAATAATCAAACTAGTTCTGTAAACAATTGAAGTAGCAATACAATAATTGAAACCAACACCACAACGCTGCTATTTGGGTCGATGGAAAGTCAGAAGTAAAACTTCCACCCTATATTTTCCCTGTTGTGGACTAACCTCCCCGACCCCAACTTCACCCCCTTCTCTATCTCTCTCTCTCACAACTTCTCGCTTCTCTGGATTTTAATTCCGAATTGTTGACTTTGAAACTGTAGTCGAATCGACACACAGAATTTCCCGTGTTGACTTTTTATTTTTATTTTTTCACCCCGAATGAAACTTTACCCTTCCCTTTCATTATACAGAGTCAATAGCAAGTGTAAGTCTTGCATTTATAATTGATCAAAAAGTACAGTCCGTACCTGAAAGGTGACCCTAAAACTAATTGCTTTTTTCGGACATTGTCAGCTTTATAGCTACTAATAAAATTAAGAGTTTGTCTGTCATGAGCATTGCGTGATATCTATCGCAATCAGAGGTCTAAAATTTTAAAATAGTAGCCCCCGTGCACAAACATGTGTACCTCGAAGAAGGCATTTTAAAATTTGGACTTGAATTTTTCTTAATTAATTAAAAATTGGATTGGAAGAAATAAAATGAAGCAACCACTGGCAACGCTTTTTTTTTTATCAAAACAGACAAAAAAACTCTTCATTTTATTTACTCCGATCAAGTTTTTAATTAATCTAAAAAATTAAATCCAAATTTCAAAATTAAAAAATTGCGTCGCTACCCCGGAAACTCCGGAGCTGCTCTTTTATAGTTATGGAGCATCACATTTTGAAATTTTTGATGTAAGTAGAAGAATATCTCACAAACATTTATTTTTAAAGTAATATACAGTATATATTATATTCGTAATGTTTTTATTATTTAGTTGATATTTATTCACTTGGAGAATTTTTTTTTCCTTACAATAAATATATTTTTCAATCGAGTTATGTTTAAGGAGGGAAAAGTGTGCGTTGTGATTCGTTGATTTGTTTCATGTCTCAAAGAGTTCTAAGGGTTCGAATAGGATTAATAGATAGACAAAATAGCCTATGTATAGCAATCTACGTAGATAATAATCCAAGTCCAACGTCACTTTTGGATGACAAAATAAAATAAGTCTGTACGCACCCCCCTTTATTTTTATTTTCACACTTAATTTAATCGCATTAAATTATTTTATTTGTTTGAAAATATTTTATTTTTTAAGGTACGTGGTTTGTTGCGTCAGGATGATGAATTAAATAATGTATTCTAAGCTAGCAATGTACCATTCTTTATGATTCATTGGACATAGATGTGTTCTTGATTCTTTGTTTTAACAGATGAGTAAAGGTTTAGTTACTACTTGAGTAAATATTTGATTAACTATTATATTTCAAGCATTTGCTTGCCAGGAAATTTACTTGGGGAGAGGGAGGCTATGGGAAAGGGAAAATGGACGATAAAGGGAGGTGAAGCAAACAATCTACCAAAGCATTTTTCTGAATATATCTTTTTTCCAATTGCGAGTTTTAGTGGAACTTTTAATGTATATAATTGTACATTTTATATACATAAAGTCGTAAGTCTGTTCTAAAAACCCATCTTATACAATTTTTGCGCCCCGTTCGGGTTGTACGCATATGTAGTCGACTAATTACACTATTGTGTTAGGGATGTGTTAAGGTTAAATTTAGGGAAATGTACCCACATTTACGTAAATAAAGAATGGAAAACCACATCGGAGAAAAAACACCCTTATTATACCACAACCAGGACTCTAACTTCGATCTACCCATCACTGACAGACCAGTCTATTGCAAGAATGATGCTTTAGACCGGTGGTATATCAACATTTTCTGTTCGCATACTCCCAGATATAATTTATCTCCTATTTTGTACTCCCAACATTGTTAGTGCATAGTGCATGTGACACATTTTATAATCTAAATCTAAAATAAATTTGTCTTAAGTCTGGCACTGATTATTCGATATTTATTATGAAATAATGCATATTATATATATATGCAAGGTGTAACAAAACATGTGGGATCCACTTCAGCGGTTGACAAGAAACATGAAAACAATAAAAAAAGTTCATAAAAACATGTTTCCTATTCGACCTTGTTTACTAATTATAGTCCTGTTTGTACTCCATTAATGTGGAGTGGCTTAGCATTATAGGAAGAGCTCAAGATGTCCACCTATAGCCTGAATGCAAGCCTGCAATCATCGCGTAGTAAAATGCCGCACTCTTTCAAAAATAACATCATCGCAATGCTTGCATTTGGGCCAAAAGTGGACATTCTGAGCATTTCTTATACTGTTAAGCAGCTCCACATTACTGGAATATAGACATGACTATATCCAGGAAACAAGGTCAAATGGGACACATGTTTATATGCATTTTTAACATTGTTTTTGTGTCTCTTTTCCACCGCTAAACTGAGTCCCACATGTTACGGTACACCTGTATATTAAATTTTAAGAATTCCCTAAGTAGAGGTCTGCGTGTATCTCAGATTGAAAACCAATACTACTCTATATTATTAGTAGACCTATACTTAATACAATTTAAACTTTTGTCAAAAGTATTTGCATATTATAGGTGGTGGGCTTGTTTAATCCCCCTTGGTTGAGTAATTGATTTCAACAACTGTACTGTTTTTAGCAACTAAACCCCTTTGGTCCCTACGGAGATATCACAAATAAATGGCTGCATTTTATCTTGTAGGAAAGTGTACACCACTTACATCAGTCACCACTGTGCATTTATTTACATTGGCAAGTAATTTGACGGAAGTGAAGTTGGTTTACAGAGTGAAGGAAACGTGGTTTTGTGAATACTCTCAGTGACGGGAAGAAATAAAAANGTTTTGTGAATACTCTCAGTGACGGGAAGAAATAAAAAAAAAACCTTTCTTCAAGGAAGATGTGTTCTATCGACACAAAAATACATTTAAAAAGGTTTCCTTTTGGAACTTATTTTAAGGGGACCGCTTAAAAGTTCAGAAATCCTACATTATTTAAGGAGTGTTTGGTTATTTCAAAATATAGCTCACACCAAGATAAAACTGAAAGCTAACAACATGCTCTTATAAGATTAAAAACATTTCATTTTAAGTTAAATGATTCTTTAAAAATAAATGTATTAAAGTGTTCAACTAAAATAAATTTCATAGACTTTGAAAGTGAAATGTTGTTATAGTTCTGATAGCAATTTAATTGGCTATAAATATTGATCCAAACTTTCTCAAATAAATTTAATTCTTAAGTCACATCAGCACATGTTAAGATTATTGAGGATTGTTTAGTGAGTTTGAACCATCAAAACTTCCATTATCATTAGACATACCAATGTGTTTAAATATGTTCAAGTAGATGTTGGCCTTAAGATGGGCGTGTAGGGATTACGAGATAAGGGCAGTAATTTTGCAGGTTGTATAGCAACATTTTTTCTAAGAAAAAAATAATTCTCCAATAGAAATATAGAGTTTAATTTTCTTCGCATGGTGACCTCAACAATTGTTGAATATCTGTCAAGCGTGTCCTGGAATTTAATGACAACTTTTTCTCTTCGTTTAAAAAGTTTCTCATCTAATGCTGCTATGCTCATGGGAGATATTCAACAACTGTTGATATCATCATGTGAAGAAATTAAAACTCCATGTTTCTACTGAAGAAATATTTATTTTGGCCATAAAAAGTGTTTTGCCATAAAAACTGCAAAAACACTGCCCTTAACTCGCGTTTCCTACATTCCCATATTTAACAACCGGAAAAAAAGATAGCCTAGAAATACTCAACTTGAGATTCAACAATGCACCAACATCATGATCGAAGTCAACGTTGATTGAACATCTACAACATTACTATGCTTATTACGGTATAAATAAATCAATAAAACAATTTCATTCCCACCATTTCGTTGCATATGTTTCGCCATCTAAGGAGCTGTACAAGATTATTTTAACAATTTAGACGCTTAGCTTCCTTCTAATGATTGGAATCACCATACTAAAATGTTGGATATAAATAATTTTATTTCGTCACACTATGAACACTAAGTATCAGACCATATCTTATGATTCCTAACCCTATATTGATCTAGTTCCATCCAGTCCACCTCACTACACTCTATCTCTTTAGGGTCCACTCTAATGTTATCTTCCTAGCTGCGTCTAGGTCTTCCCAATGGTCTCTTCCCATTGGGTTAAGTCAATACCTTGAACACGACTCTAATGGCTCATTCGCGCTGCATGTCTTTCTCACAGTAATATACGAGACTTGAGTATCCTAACAATGTCTTATGATGAGTACAGGGTATGATACTAATCATTATGTAATCTCCTACACTCCCTAGTAGCCTCATTTCTCTCTGGACCAAGTATCTTCCTAAACACCTTGTTTACAAACATCCTAAATTTATTTTCGTCATCTAAGGTAAGAGACCACGCCTCCCACACAGAGAGAACGACCGTTAAATAAATGGTTTTGTTTATTCTGAGATTTACATTCCTTGAAAACAGGCGAGATGTTAACAACTTACAGACCGATTAATAGCTTACATTTTCCGACCGTATTCTTTTACTAATTTTCACTTTATTAACTTTGTTGCTAGTTAAAATTGTACCTAAATATTTAAACTCATTAATCATGTCACTAATATACCTTCTTAGATTAATGTTTCCATGATAAACCATCCTTAATAAACTCTTCAATAAAATATCACTTTAAATAAAAGCTTATTACAGAAATACTTCTATAATATATCATCTTAAATTAACACTAAGTAATTATAACTTTGCGAAAGGCGAGAATATTTAAATTGACTATCAGCACTCTGACGTCTTTAAATTATATTTTATTTATATATTAAGACGTTAATTTGTAATGCCTGTCCAAGTTTTAATAACATCATTTCTATCAAATGAGCTACGTAAAACTAAATATGGCACCTTTCATAATTGATTAAGTTCGTCTTTAAAAGAGTAGGTGTGTTTTATTGGAGTGAACAGAGGAAGTCTCAGCACTCAACACACACACATACACACACACAAAAAGGTGCAAAATAAAATGAGATTTTCTCACTTTGTCAAGCGGTAAAGTTCAAGCCATAAGAAATGACACTGCAAGCTAGCTTTGTTGTAAGTTCAACTTTCATAGAGAGGCCTTTTAGAAAAAAAACTATCTTTTATTTGCGGTAAAAATGGATAACATTTTTTTCTATTTTGTTAGGTTTATTATGGTTTAGGTAACAATAATATATAGAAAAAATGACAACTATAGATAACATGACTTGACGTATAAATAAAACGATAGTAGATGATAGTAACCTTTCTAGATGTCAATCAAGGCCCTTCGTATGAAATTAGACTGTATTTTTACCTCTTTTTCTCCCCCCACCCCCCCACCTCATCATACAAGCCATCTGATTTAGCCACATTAGAAAAAAAATATTTAGGCAGGGAGGAAGAAGGTAGAATTTTCGATGGAAGGGGGTGAGAGAGAGAGAGAGAGAGAAACAATTGAAGAAAAAACCTCCCCTCAGTACACCCGACCAAGATTCGAGTCCCGATATACCCACCACCTGTAATACAGTCCAAAACGAGAGTGACGCGTTTGGCCGTGCGATCAGTGAAGGCAGGTTGGTCAAGGGTGAATGTTAAGGAACTTTTCAAGCATTACCTTGATATTGGACCACAAAATGTACGGGAGGGGGGGAAAAGGCCAGCCAATTAAAACAAAAAAATGGGCTTTCATAAAATAGAACCTAGAACAAAATAAGTATTTTCAATCACAAAATAATTAATTAATGTAGCTATGGATAGTAAAAAAAAAACCCCAAAGCTTACACGGTCCAACTAGGATTGAATTAATTTCAGTCGTAGCTATTTAAAAAATAAATAATAGTATAACCTATATTTCTATAGGATTATTAAATAGATTACGTAAATATAATAAGCCCATTTCCTTGTTTAAGTACTTTAAAAGACACATAATATGTATGTAACTGTAGGCCTACATGTTATTGGATAAAAATCGTTTGAGCGGGCAAAGGCGATGAAAACGACTAACTCGCATATCTCTTCCCCAGTGCTGTACCCACCTGTCTTCGCTTCGGGAAATGGACCATTATCCGCAAGGAACCATCTCCCAAAGACTTTCACAACACACCGAGTAAACACGGAGACGTGCCCCTCCCCACTTCTCCCCCCCCCTACCTCCCCTACCGTGTCACGAATGACAGATAGGATCATTACCTGCAGCAGTTTGTATAGGGGAGTTTTTCACATGAATACTGAAGCTAGGAGAACAGGAACATCAAGGAGGTTGGAATCTTGATTAGGCGCTTGGGAATACCAGGCGATGTTACCACTTATAACTTATGTTACGAGTGTAATTAGGATGCGGGTTTCCAGCGTTCAATTCTCAAGTCTCAGACCGGAAGAACGCGAGTTATTTTTATTTCGATGTGTGTTTATAATTTGATTTTAAAAAAACACACCAAATGTTGGGTTTTTTTTCAAGGCGCTTGCTTTGGGTTAATAAACGCCTTGAGCCCGTACTTATATTGAACTACAAACCCCTCGTAATCTCGTTATCACGTGTAAACTAGGATGCTTGGACCTAATCGGGATTAGAATTGATAAAACCTCACAGAGGGTGTTGGACAGTGTTTGAAGGCACTACGCCTTAACTAGAGCCCATTTTATTTAAATATTAAGAGCCCTTTAGAAAATTATATGGATATATTTGTTGTAAACATTGATAAAATTTTACTATTTTATTATTATTATTTTAAAGGTATTGAAAAAACTATTAAAAGTTACAGCTGCAGATCACAAAACTTGATGTATGAATACGTGAAATTATATCTAATAGCTTTTCTCCAGTGGGAAGAGGAGGCCTGGTCCACCAAGTAAAGGGGGCTTGGTACAGCGACAAGAAGGGCCCTGGTCCATCAAGAAGAGCAGCCTTGGTACAGCGACAAGAAGAGGCCTGGTCCACCAAGAAGAGCGGGCTTGGTACAGCGACAAGAAGGGCCCTGGTCCACCAAGAAGAGCAGCCTTGGTACAGCGACAAGAAGAGGCCTGGTCCACCAAGTATAGGAGTCTTGGTACAGCAACAAGAAGGGGCCTGGTCCACCAAGAAGAGCGGGCTTGGTACAGTGACAAGAAGGGGCCTGGTCCACCAATTATAGGGGGCTTGATACAGTGACAGGAAGGGGCCTGGTCCACCAAGTATAGGGGGCTTGGTACAGCGACAAGAGGGGGCCTATGACAAACCACCTCATTCCTGACCTTTCTGGGGTGCCTTGCTTTAGACCCCGAAATAATGCCAAAGAGGGGAATAAAAAGTCAAATAAACCAATAAAAATGTCTACTAATTTTGGTTGGCAATCCAAAAGCTTTAACGAAGATACAACCAACATAATATGTCCAATGGGACACTATCATTTCTGTATTAATAAAAGGCTAGAAATAATTCTTTATGACCGTGAAACAATAATAGGCGATAGTTCAAAACGTGAATAAAATGTACCCTATATATATGAAAACTTAATCCCACCGCTCCCTTACGTGGTAGCCAAGAAACTGTGCATATAGCTCAAAAAGCAATAACTCCGTACTTAATCCATCCTCACTTTCTCCGCACTTCTTTATCCTTGTATACTCCCTTCGCTTCAACAATATCCTTAAACCGAGTCACGCATGCTCTTTTATTCTTAAAACTCTTAATGTTTCGCTTTACTAGGCTTATGTCGTATCATATTCCTTTTGTTAAGTTGATCCGCAATTTGTTTACCTCAAACCAAAGATCATCCACAAGGGTTGTGTGCCTGACTCTTTTACTCAAAAGGCTGGGGTTCAGTTCTAACCGGTTGAACTGAGGTTGCTTACTTCATTATTGTAGTTTTCTACCAGCCTTTACTGGATATGCCAATGCGCAAGGGAAATTGTCTGAAAATATCTCCTTGGAGCTCACTTTAATGAGGAGGTATCAGGTTCTCATAGCGTCTAATATATTTTCGGCGTTCAGTATAATTAGGAGGTTTCAGGCGAACATAGCCTATGTTAGTGTTTTGGTGTTATCAAGCAACCGTGGCTATAATGAGTATTTTGTAGTTCACTATAGTAAGAAGGTATCAGGCACTCATTAGATTAATCAATGTTTTAGGATTCGATATAACAAAGGTGTAGGACCAATTAGGTCTTCATTAACAATGTGTTTGGTAATTTAATATAACCATGAGGTATCAGGAGCTCATAGCATACACAAGTGTTTACAGCTCACAATAACCAGAGTGTGAGTCGCTCGTGGTATAAAATTGTAGTAAAATATAATCCTAGTAAGTAGTAGCCTAACGTGTGGAGTGACAAGAATACCACCCTAGAAACCCCTTCCTACCGTGAGTGGCCTATAGACTATAGTATTTCCACCCCGACAAGCATCACATGGCTTTATTCATATCACCTGAAGGAAAATCTCTTCTGTAAAATAATGATGGCTTCATATCGTAGTAGATTTAAACTAAGTACGCAAAGTTAAACAACAACAAAATCAATTTGAATATTTAATTTTTAGGGGGGCCCAGCCCCATCATGACAGTTATTGGGGCGCCCCAAAACACCACTCAGGCCCCTTAGAATCGGCGCCTATGATCAGGATGGATAGCCTAGAAAATACGATTGTAACTTATTTTAATATAATCAAGAGGTATCAGAGGGGATACCCTAGCTTATTGTATCTGTGCTTAATATAATCAATTGGTATCAGGGGGATAGCCTAGCTGATTGTATCTATGTTTAATATAATCAAGAGGTATCAGGAGGGATAG
>CABFWB010000486.1:258264-279629 GCA_902151455.1 Timema bartmani | reverse complement strand
TTACACAAACAAACAAAACAAAGGACGTATTTCTTTTACAGACATATTTTTTTACAATACTTTTTAAACACAAGGATTTTTATTTAATGGATTACCCGTTTCTGTGGTCTCATGGTCTGTCTACTCTAAGAAGTCACTTTCGGAATAGAGTGGATGGCTGGAGATTGGGACTCGAATCCCAGGCGGGTGTATTGTAGATGGTTTTCCTTAAAAATGGTTTCCCATTTTTCCTACAAGAAAATGCTGATACAGCTCTTCAAAAAGATGCCTTACACATCTCTATAACATTAGCATATTATGGGTACAACCCGGTAGGACAGTGATACGTGGTGAAAAAAATGTGTCTAACGTGCTAGGATTGAGGAGGATTATTTAAGGAAATGTATGAAAATTAGCGTTGGGGATGTTGGAAAATCCCAAGATCCAAGATCTGAACCTTGAACTAGCCTACACTAGAAACCCATTATATTGCAAGACTGACGATTTAGGGGGCGGCCAGACTGAGCGCGCGAGCGACTAAAATATAAAATAGAACACATGGGTTGTAATGAGAGGTGGCCAGACTGGAGCGCGCGAGCGAGCGAGCGAGCGAGCGACTGAGCGCGCGCGCTTGAAAGATAGAACTGGTTCTATTTTTCAAGCGCGCACGCTCGACCCGGTACAGTCTAGTTTACAGGCGCTAGGCAATATTATTGTGTGTTGGTTCATCGAGTGCTAGGAAAACTTCTCATTTTGACATTTTTATTAATTTTTTATTACTATCGATAGGTTTAGCACACTTTCTGGAAATTGAAAAATCACACCTGGACACGGGAATCAAACCCGGTACCTTTGGCTTAGTACGTCAATGCTCTAACTACTGAGCTATCCAGGATTCGTCCCGTGCCCAGGGTCATTCTTCACTCATATTTTAAAGCAGAGCCTATGATGGAGTGCGGAAATCGTCAGCTACAAGTATGTGATTATAATAATATCACGAGCTATCTATCAGATAACGCAGCCATCCTCGACTCGGTAGTTGGCTTATTGCTGCCATTTGTACAATTATTATAATTGTACGGGATTTCATACTAAGAATTAAATAGCCAAAGCTATTATTTATGCTTTTAGTGAGGATTACTCCATCTAGATATCATATTCTGAAAAGTGAAAAATTACACCTGGATAGCTCAGTGGTTAAAGCCTTGGCGTACAAAGCCAAAGGTCCCGGGTTCGATTCCCGTGTCCAGGTGTCAATTTTCAATTTTCAGAATATGATAGCTAGATGGAGTAATCCTCACTAAAAGCATAAATAATAGCTTTGACTATTTATTATTATTATTATTATTAGCATCGCGTCTTACTACCCGATCGGGTTATACGTACTTACGCTAATTTGCAATGGTAGGGTGATTGTGAGATGAAATGGAGGACCTACAGTTTAACGTGGAATCCGAACCTCGGTGGAGGCCTGGCATTCCTCATATTCACAAGTTGTGATTAATACACGTCTTTTCAGAGGTGAAGGAAGGGTTTGGCAATCAGATAAATCTGTGCCGGGACCGAGGATTGAGCCCCGAACCCTCAACAAAGAGGTCAGACACTTTACCCCTAGACCACCAGGTCACCGTTTGACTATTCAATTCTTATTATTAGCACACTTGCTATTAACGGCCTAATTTAATTGCTAAGATCATAAACCATGTATATATTTATATAAAACTGATATGTTAAAATACTTCAATATTATCAAAGTAGGCCTTTACAAATAAGAATCACCACTAGCGTGGAGAGAGGAGGAGAAAACCACAACAATAAATCACTTGTTAAAACCACCCTCAACTCACTCAGCCAAAATTCGGAGCCTCCTCGTCAACAAATAACGAGAGGTATCAGCTAATCACGCGCGCGCTCGCCAGTGTGGCCACCTAGTCGCTTACGCGCTCGCTCGCACGCTTGTCAGTTTGGCCGAACCCTTATACGGTGTTATCACCGCTGCGGTGATAAAGGTATTTAATTCAAGAACAGACATAATAACTTTTTGACTACATTTATAAATAACCAAAGATTACCGTAACTTTACCATGCAATCGCTACGCGTTAAAATTAAATATTCGAAATATCCTTTCTTTCCGGTATTCGAGTCGAAATATTTAACAGGTGGTTGATCATCTTCATCAAACTAATACTCAACCATTTTAACTGTAAGCTTAATCTAAGATTTTGAGAGTAATTATTGTAATTTAAAAAAGTAAGGTTGAAAATTTATTACAAATAGATAACGTGGTGAAATCTATAGTAGGATTAAGGTAGCAAGGACATTATTTTTAGAAATTAAAAAAAATATATTGGTCAACTTAGATAACTGTTACGTTATTAAGTTATTATATATATACACTATACATCAAAAGTGACAATTGCAGATCACATAATTGGACTTTTGAATACGTTAAAGTTGTTTAGTACCTAACTTTCATAACTGTCCAATATGGCCCTACTTAACTGGAATCTTATTATAGGTTTTCCATCTCGGGCACCTTATATTTATATATTACAAATGTCCACAACAAAAGGGAATACTAATTATATATTTATCACCATGTTTACCTGTTCGGGTAATGTTACAGAAAAAAAACCTTTTGGTTCTAAGAGTATCTTGCTTTGAAAATAAGACTGTACAAATCTGTCAAGAGTTTTGTTAAAAAACTAAAACTATGAGAGTGGGATCGTGACTTTACCTTTCAAAGATTCATCGATCCGGTAAATCGACTTTTCTGGATGATCATTCTTTAACTAAAACCAAGATTGAGATAGAGATATTTTGAGTGACTGTGATTGACATTAAAAAAAAGAAGATTAAAATGTTAATGCTCACATAAAACAAAATCAAACCAAAAGCCGTGAAACAAACGTAAATAAACTTTCTTATATAGCAGGAGGGGAAAAATATTAAAATTAAAAATATTAATTCATTAACAAGTTGTCACTTATTCACTAAACTTCCATAATATACCATTTTAAATACACACTTCAATAATATTACTTATTTACTCTATGGCATTAGGAACTCGAGAGTTCATTGCCGCACTTATAAATGAACGCCATCATCCCTATCTTAAGATAGTTCTATCCAGTCCTTCTCATTACAATTTATCCCTATCTTGAGCTAGTTCTATGCAGTCCACCTCATTACACTTTATCCCTATCTTGAGCTAGTTCTATTCAGTCCACCTTATTTCACTTTATCCCTATCTTGAGCTAGTTATATGCAGTACACCTCATTACACTTTATCCCTATCTTGAGCTAGTTATATCCAGCCTACTTCATTACACCTATCCCTATCTTGAGCTAGTTCTATCCAGTCCACCTCATTACACCTTCTCCCTTTCTTCATCTTGTTATTTCCAGTTAACCTCATTACACCCTATCCCTATGTTGAGCTAGTTATATCCAGTCTACTTCAATACACTCAATTCATATCTTGAGCTAGTAGCTCTCATCGTTATGTAACTTCCTCCACTTTCCATTACCTTAATCACTCTTTAGACCAATCATTTACTAGGCACTTTGTTTTAGAATATTCTAGCTTTTATCTCGTCTTGTAAGGTAAAGACCGTATTTCACACCCATAGAGAACAACTGGTAAAAGTAATGTTTTTTTATAATCCTCACAACATTGACCTATTCTCGCGTTCCCTGAATCCTCACAACACTGACCTATTCTCGCGTTCCCTGAATCCTCACAACACTGACCTATTCTCGCGTTTCCTGAATCCTCACAACACTGACCTATTCTCGCGTTCCCTGAATCCTCACAACACTGACCTATTCTCGCGTTCCTTGAATCCTCACTACACTGACCTATTCTCGCGTTCCCTGAATCCTCACCTTGAGACGTGATCCATCTTCTTTAAGACCCGCCCGCTATTGATTTGATAGATATGTATATTTCTCATCATATCTTACTACCCATCCGAACCATATGCATTTTAATTACGCTAATGGGGAAGGGAGGAAGAAGGTAAAATTCAGAGGAGAATGTACCTGCATTTGAGGAGAGAGGAAAATCATTTAGGAAAAAAACCCATCCTCAGTACGCCTGGTTGAGATTCAAACCCCAACCTCCCTGTCACTTTCTATGCAGAATAAACAATCCTGACCCACCGGTGCGTGTATAGGACAACAGTTGTTAATCTATAAAACAAAATTGAAATTGAAATAAATATTTCGAAAGTATTTGTAGGCATTAATTTGACAATAAAATGATTCGAAACTGAAATGCTTGTAAATTCTAGTTGTTTTTTAATTAGCCCTTTTTTCACTAAATGTTCAGGCTATATACATATATAATACATACTCTTATGGAGTAGGGATAAAGAAAGAAGCATTTTAGAGGTAATATACCCACATTTTCCTGGAATAAGAGTTGGGAAAACATCTAAGAAAAAACATCCTTTGTAAACCCGACCAGGATTCGAACCACTAGCTCCCCATCATCAGCAGGACAAGCAAACACGAGAATGACACCTTAGACCATTCGGACAATGAAATGGGGTAGTGTTTCAGTATTAACATCAGTTTCATCAGTAAATAATAGACTTAGCCCAAGATGAACAGTTGAAGAGCTATAAACTGAGTGTGAGTGTGAGCTTGCGCGTACACACACAGACACACACGCATATATATATATATATATACGTGTCAATCAAAGCGCTGTACATCACCTTTAAGTTGACAAACACGCAATATTAACTGTCAATACGGACAACAAATTATTACTTTACCAGTTAACTTTACTAATAAACTGTTCGCTGTCTACAAGCACGTGCAAAAGACACAAAAACATCGTCGGCACTCAGTTACAGTAGCATTTTGCTAGGAAGGATCGTAGCTGACATTTACTAAAATACACTACCAGATCTATTTTAATAATGTATATACATTTTTTATTAACGTGTCTTACTACCCGTTCTGCTTATACGCCTATGTACTAATTACACTAATGGATTAGGGATTAGGAAGGTTTAATTGAGAGGAAGTGCACCCGCAATTGTGTAGAGGAAGAGTGGAAAAGCATTTATGAAAATCCACCTCAATGCACCCGACCGGGATTGAGCCCTGGTCTCCCCGTCCTCAGCAGGTTAGTCTTACACGAGTGTGGCGCGTTAGACCACGCGGTCATTGAAGTGAGCTATTTACTTAATGTATACATACACATTTTTTAGCAGTGCGTCTTACTACCCGTCCGGGCTCTATGTATATGTACTAATCACGTAGATGTGCTAGGGATTAAAAATTAACCAAGATAAATACATTTAAAAATATTAATATTAAGCCACAAGTTGTAAAATTAAACTTAAGTTTCTGCCCTCTAATTAAAGGGTTTTGTTTAAAGTGCAAGGTTAAATGGGCTGTCAACTTATTCAACACATACATATTTAAATAGCTATCGGTTTAAAAGTCCAGAAAATAAAACATCTTCAAGAATATGAACATAGTTACCATGACGATACTAAAATAAAATAAAGCTGCATCGCTTTATGGATGGGGCTGTACAAGAGATAGCTATTGTGCTTGTTATTTAAGTGAGTGTTTTATGTGCGACAAGTGCACGTGTTTGTATTGTGGGTCACCAGTTTGACCCTAGACCTTTCCTTGGGTTAATTTATTTGTAGGCGATCTGTATGCCGGTCTGTTTACTAAAGCAGTGCACAAACCAATGAGTTAAACGTTTGATTGGGATAAATTATATATATGTAAAAGGGGTATTACTAGCCGGAACATTTTGGTAATTTTTTTAAGCATCGAATCTTACTACCAGTCGGGATTATACGCTTATGTACTTAATACGCTAATGTGTTTAGGGATGAGAAAGGTTATGTTCAGATTAAGTGTACACGCATTAGCATGGAGAGAGAGTGGAAAACTATTTATTATAAACCCCCTCAATACATATGACTGGAATTTGAACTCCGATCTGCCCGTCATTGACAGTCCATTCTATTGTGAGAGTAACGCCTTATACCAGTTGATCACCAATGTGTGTATATTTGTTTGTGAATATAAATAAAAAAAATTGGCAAACCTAAGTAGGATTTTCGACATGATCTCGAACCTCTGTCCTGGTTTATTAAAAAATGACACAATTTTATGTAATATTTTATTGAAATAGCTTTTGAAATGTCATCTGAGATTTTTTTTAAAGTCGGCTAGCCCAGTGGGCCAAGGACTTTTTGATTCAGGTGCCAATGCTATACAAATCCCCGCGTAGCATTGGCCAGGTGGTCTAGGGTGTTGGACTGGTATTTAAATTGGCTATCATCAACCGAGGGATCCGGGTTTGAATATTGACCTGGTGGTTTTAGGAGTTTCACTGTGAGTTTTACATTCTATTTACAGAAATAGTCTACAAGTGCATTCCATACATCTATCTTCCACATACTTAGATTAAACAGATAATTAGCACTTGTGTTGGAACATTCGAACTAAGAAAATAGTTTAATTTTGTCCCGCTATACTTTAAGACTAAAAAAAAACTCCAAAAGGGCCAACATTCATAATAATTATTGTAATAAATCCAAAGATCGAAACAATTTTTAAACATACAAAAAATATCAGACTCTTTATTTAGGATAGAAAATTGCCCAAGCTATGATCAGTATTTTTTTAGTCTTTATAGAAAAAACTTTTTTTGTCAAAATAAATCAAGTACTGCTACAGTAGATACGTTTAGTTTGATTTTATACACATAAGCTCAATTGTTTTTGAATATAATACGTCATAAAAATCGAGGAATTTGGCAAGAATTTTTGCTCTTTATTTAAAAAAAAATCTTTTAAAATACCACTGTGCTCATGAAAAATATTCAAGAACTTTTGAGATTACTTTATGTAGAAAATTAAGCTAAATGTATCTACTAGAGAAGTATTTTATTTATTTTGGACAAAAAAGTTTTTCGTTGTACAGACTGCATATATATATATATATATATATATATATATATATAATTCTCGTCCCCTTCAATCTCACTTTGGAAGTCATTCTATTGAAGGGGGAACTTTTATTTGAGGACGGCCGCAATGGATCAGATGTGCTTTAAGGGTGCTACATGAGAGAGCACGGAGAAGCGTTGCAGACTTTTAGATATCCCGGATTATTTATGAAGTGGTTTGATATTTTTCAATATTATTTTCAAAAAAAATGTAGCAGAAAACTATCAGCATGTTTCTGGCCAGTTAAAAAAGTTCAAATTTTGAGTTTAAAAGTTAAAAAAAAATTAACGGTGCTTTACGTGAAAATTTATACGTCTGAGATTAAGATAGGAGTGTAGGGTATGCGAGTAAGGGCAGCGTTTTTGCAGTTTTATAGCAACACTTTTTTTTTGTTCTAGAGAAATCAAATATTTTTCCAGTAGAAACCAAGAGTTTTATTTTATTCACATGGTGATATAAACAGTTCTTGGTTATCTGTTAAGGATGTCCTGGAATTTAATGACAAATTTTTCTCTTCATTTAAAAAGTTTCTCATCTAATGCTGCTAGATCATGACAAATATTCAAGTACTATTGATTTCACCATGCGAAGAAAATTAAAATCTATCTTTTTTGGAAATTTTTTATTTATTTAGTCAAAATCAAAGTTTTTTATGTTAAAACTGTAAAAACACATACATATACGTATTCACACCCGTTTTTATAAGGTCACAACAAAACATTCTATCAAGATGATGTGGGATTGTTTTATAGGTTCTTATGTAAGTTATGACACAGTTTTTCAAAACCTTTTAAATTTTAAATTTAAACTTTATATCTCGTCACAATTTTCACCTACATTTTTGTGAAAACTATATTCAAATAATATCAAACCACTTTATAAATAATTCTAGATTTCTAAAAGTCTCCAAAGATTATCATTACTCTCTCATATAACACCTCCAGTAATAACATTTCTCAACCTGTTATCAGGGGGACCACCACAACGTTATTAAACCCACCTGAACCTGCTGGTACCCACACTGTGATAGGGGCGGGGGAGAGTTTGTCTGATTGCTTGTCCTAATTACAGTCCAGGCGTGACTCATAGAATGAGGCTAGTAGCAAAAAGAAAAATGTATCGACGATCCTCGTAGTATTTAAAAACTGCAACTATTATTTTCTACAGGGTAACAAATGACCACTTTAGTGGCTGAGTGGTGTACGAAAGCGGGCCATTTTTATCATAGCCATTGTTTAGATTTAAATCTCCTTCCATTATAACTTAGTAATTCATTATATAAATATTTGTGAGGACTGATCTCGATGTATGCACTTATATATTAAAATTATAGTCTAATTTTAATAGAAAGGGACTTTTAGAAAATACAAACTTTTTTTTTGCGGCCAAAATATTTGATAAGGATTTACTATTTTATATGTGTTTTTCAAGTTGTATTGATAATTAATATATATCAAAAGTGACAGTTGCAGATCACATGACTTGACGTATGAATACGTGAAAGTAAATATAGTAACTGTTTTAGATGACAGACCAGGCCTTTCTTATGAAAATTTCAAGACCGCTCATGTGAGTTTTTTCAGGTATTTTCAAGTCAAAGGGTGAAGGTAGAAAGAATTAAACCGTTCTTAATCAAATAATATATTTTTTTTAACTAATTTTTTTACTATATATTTATTTTTAAGGCTCATCTACTTTTCCATAGATTAGTTCTGTTACTGATACCTATATTAAAGCCCCTAAATCTAGAATTGGGTACTTTGCGTTAAGTATAGGCCCTACTGTTCTTAGTTAATTGTTGTTTTTTATAACACAGCTTAATAATAATAATAATAATAATAATAATAATAATAATATGATATAGACTTTAATGCTGAAGTTGAAGATACAGCCTTCCCCCACACTTAACCAAAAACTACTATTAAATCAAAAGTTAAACAAATGATACACATAAAAAACACAAATAAGATATACTAGAGCCAGCCTACAAATATATAACGTAACAGAAAAACAAGTAAAAATATTGTCAATGCTTGAGTGAAAATAGCTAGATTAAGAACCCGCTTCAGTGGCTGGCTGGCCTGCTGACGACGGGGAGATCGGGGTTCGAATACCCATCGGATCTACTAAGGGTGGTTTTCCCTAAATGGTTTCCCACTCTTTTTCCACGCAAATGCAGGTAGACTACAACTAAAACACTGCCTACCAACTAGGTTCCGGTTAATTTTGTGCCTATCCCAAACGGGTCTCAGGCAGCGATTGTACTACCTAGGTTCGAAACAAGAAATTCAGGGGGTGTCAAATAAACTATTAAAATAATCACTGATACTAGTAGACCTAAATAAAAATCTAATCAAAAATATTAAGAGCACTAAAATACTAAAATTGAACAGCATTAATATTTGATTTAATTGAATATTAATACGTATACAAGCCTAAATAAAATTTAACACACATTTAAGTAAATTGAAAGAATTAAAACAAATTAGGAGCATTACAATATTAAAATTGAACAGGCTGAAACTGTATGACACAGATTTCATGAAATATAGATCAGATATGTCTTCTGCCATTAAGTATTTTTCTTTCACATATTTTTCTTTCCTTCCAATGAATTTCCTTCTCTGATAAATTTTATCAGCACTATTACAGGCTGGCTACAAAACATATTTTACAAAATTCCCTGACATTTCCAGGTTTTCCAGGCAACATTTTTCAATTTTCCCTGACTACTTTTTTCCAGTTTTAATGGTGGATGATGACGTTTGTTTTATTTATTATTGATCACATATTAAAAAAAAATTGTATCTACTAAACATAAAGTTTTATCAGTTATTTTAAAAATTAAAATGTTATTTTATTTAGGTATTATTAACTTTTGTTTTGGTGTTTAGTTGCGAAATTAATGGGATATTTTAGACCTATTTTTAATTCCCTGTCTTTTTCTTATTTTTAGTTAAATTCCCTGACATTTCCCTGTTTTCCCTGTCATCCTAAAATTCCCTGACTTTTCTAGGTTTTCCCTGTTTCCCCTGTTTTCCCTGTCTGTAGCCACCATGTATTAATTGTGACATATTTTTCACTTTGCATTTCTTTCAGTGTAGTTATTACTAAAAATATAATGGGATGGTGATGATGATAAAACCTTGAGTTTAACTTCGATTGAAAGACCTCACAGCTATTTGTAGTTCTTATTTCAATTTGAAGAAAACTCTGCCCAGACGGGAGGAGGAAAATCACAATCAGAAGCATAATTTGTAAAAGCTTAGACTTAAGGTTCTTGGGGTTGAATGGACATTAAAACATCCGTGAAATCATCGTCAATATGGCTGGGTTCAAGAAATGGAGAACCAAAAAACCACTTTAAGAAGTTGCTAATCTCACGATCAATTTTCCTGTACTCTATACTTAATCCTAGTATTGGCATTTTTTTTAAACCAATTTTAACCTAAGTGAAATCTGCAACATTTTAAAGTTACATTTGGCCAAACTGGTAAAATTGCAATATGAGTAGACTTTTTGAAATCTGCAGAAACTCTGAGAGGACACAACGTCACTCCTAGCTTACCATATTCAAATATCACAACCTCGAGTGCTTTGGAGTAACATAAGACAGACTTGCCATGCAGTAAACAAAAATAACACGGAATATAATTACCTTTAATCATTCCATGGACTATAAACATTTGTTGGAACAATTTAGGTGCACTCTTAAAGGTCTCATGAACAAAAAACACTTTGACATTGTGATAAAAAAAACAGGAGAATATAACCACAATATTATTTTCACAATCATTAACTAGCAAACACGTTTATTCTTTATTTATTTTTACAACTAGGTTTTCTAAACTTTCGTGTAGATGTGTTATAATCTTGGGGTAATTTAGGCATGGTGTATATTCTTCTTTTTTTTTTATCGTATGGCACATTTGACCGGTAGGAACTTTGACGGCCAGGTTCGGTCGCTTGTTGTGTAGACTATTTTTTTTTTATTATTTAGCAGCGCGTCTTACTACCCATTCGGGCTATATGCTTAAGTACTATTTACGCTAATGAGTTAGGAATTGGGAAGGTTGAATATAGAGTAAGTGAACCCGCATTTGCTTGGAGGGAGAGTGGAAAACCACTTAGGAACCCCCCTCCCCCCAGTTCACCCGACCGAGATTCGAACCTTACTCTCCTCGTCCTTGGTAGTCTAGCTCAACACGACTAGCGCGTTAGCTAACTACGCCACCGAGGCGTGTTGTAGACTATTAGCCTTCTGGTTGCACAGAGCGTTGCCCAGAGCGTTGCCCAGGGTACACCATAGGAGGTTGTCTACACGTCGTACCTGCAATGAGATTATTATGGAGTTGTGGAGCCGAGGTGAGTATTAACCTAACTTAAGCCTAATTTACCAAACCCTGGTGACCGTAGGACTTATTCCCCTTAAGAGAAAAATACCCAAGGTACCAGCCAGGAATCGAACCCAGGACCCCTAGGCTTGTGACCAGATACACTGGGCTGGTTGGCATGGTCAATGACAAAGCTCGATGAATATTTTTACGAATCAACTTAAGATCATGACTCGTTAATGTTTCATTTTGATGATTTCTTTGGAGTTCACGGTGTAAAAGTTTATAAGGCCTTTTAAGTTGGATTTTCCGTTGCTTTGCGTTACAATGTATTGTTTTATTTCTGTAGATTTAGTACACTTTCTGATTCTGTTTCAATGTCATGATCAATCACACTTTCAATCATTTCGTTTTTATCCTTAACTTTAAAAAAAAAACACCTCACAGTTCACTTTGATACATTTACAACTTTCAATTCCATAGGTTTAGCTCTTTATGGTAGTTATATTTGTGTCAATTAATAACTATCAAGTATGTCCATCATTAACGCTTCATTATTTTAAATTCCATGTTGACACCAATGACAACACAAATTACACTGCCACCACGAGGAAATCTATCACTAAAAGTGATTACGTCATTTCTAGTTCCACATAGCACCACCTAAAGTGTTTCGTGGACAGTGTAACCAAACCCTATAGTTTGTGCAACCCTTGGGACCTAGTAAGTATGTGCCTCAAAATCACTTGGTATGTTTACATTTTACCTCCGTAAGACCCAACCAGTTGTTATGTTGCTCTCGAGATTGCTCCCTTCCTCAACAGCAAATCATTAGAGTAATTATCGTTTATGAGTATAGCGTGAACAGGTAGTAAGATTATTATTATTAATATTATTATTATTATTATTATTATTATTATTATTAGCACCGCGTCTTACTACCCGTTCGGGTTGTACGCACTTACGCTAATGTCAAATGGTAGGGTGATTGTGAGATGAACTGGAGGACCTACAGTTTAACGAGGGATCCGAACCACGATGGAGGCCTGACACTCCTCACATTCACAAGTTGTGATTAATACACGTCTTGTCAGAGGTGAAGGAAGGGTTCGGCAATCAGATAAATCTGTGCCGGGACCAAGGATTGAACCCCGGACCCCCAGCACAGAAGACCGACACCTTATCCCTAGACCGCCAGGTCACCAGGTAGTAAGATGTGGTGATAAAAAAGTTAGATTGATCTTAATCTAAATCTACGCTAGCACACACGCACCCGTCCGGGCTATCGAATTTTTTAGTACGCTAATGGGGTAAGAGTGATGAAAGTATAGTTTAGCGGAAATGTATCATAATTTACGTGGAAGGAGAGTGGTTAACCGTTTGGTAAAACAATATCCTCAGTACATTCAGCTGGGATCCAAACCCTGATCTACCCTTCATCAGCACAAACAGACTAGATGGAATTGTGGCTGAGGGCGCGTGCTCTACGATGTGGGTAAAGGCTCAGCTATTTTGTAAGTTGTGTGCTAGATAAGTTATATACCTAAAGTTTTGTGTGTGTGGTACAAACTATATTAATAAGCACGTGACTTACAGACTCACCCACATTAGACCAGTACACCTGAAGCTTGAACCCTAGCCCATAGCCCCTAGATAATGACCAATTGGAAAGAAGGACGAACCCATATTAAATATTTTCATCAAGAAGCGAGTACAATTTCTCCTGGACTTGTGATTTAGTTAAAGTCACGGTCCGTAAAAATAGATTTTATTCGTATTAAAAAAAATTTATTTGAGGTATTTAACGTGCACTTTCTGAGCCGACTGATTATATCAACACACGACTTATAAACTAACTTAAATCAAGAACAGACACAACTAGCCCCCCTCAGCCGTTAATTCATCACTGTGGAAGAGGAAACCCACATTTCACTGATAATATTTTTTGCGGTCATGCCAGAAATTGAACGCGGAACCCTTAGCTCAGTATACAGACACGATACTGACTGACCTAAGGTGTCAGACTAAGATGAGCTTGAAATCATGCCAAACAGTTCTCTATAATAATCTCCTTGTTCATGTTTGTCACTAGCTTTCACCTTGAAAGATTAATGGAGATCATTTCCATCACAAATTCGCCCCCGAGGTGTTGACAACGAAAGTTCCCAAACGCGACCTTTATCAGTTGCAAGTCTACAGTAATTAGGTTTGCACTCCTAACTGGTTAAAATTCAAGAGGGATACATTAACCGATGGCATTCATTTACTGTCAATTACAGCTTGTTCATTAGTAAACTGCACGAGCGCATGTGTCAGAAACAATCTAGGTGACGTAGCTTATTTTCTTTAACCCTGCGTCTCACTACCTGTTCAGGTTATACGCTTATATACTAATTACGCCAATGTGTTAGGGATGAAAAATGTTGAATTTAGAGGAAGTGTACCCATATTTGCGTGGAGGAAGAGTGGAAACCCATGTAGGAAAACCATCCCCAGTACACCCAACTGGGATTCGAACACTGGTCTCACCATCATTGGCAGGCCAGTCTATTGCTAGAATGAAGTCTCGGACTAAGTGGCCACTAAGTGAGTCTGTAAGTAGAATATTAAATTAAACAAATCTACTGAAACAACACTTAATTTATTTTGGTGAATTTTTTTTTGTCATAAAAACTGTAAAAGATACGGACTGACCTTAAGGCTGACACCTTAGTTCAGTCGGTAGCGTGTTTGTCTTCTGAGCTAAGGGCCCCAGTTCGATTTCTGTATGGTCGAAAAATTTATCATTGGCGAGATGTGGGTTTACCCTTCCACAGCAATGAAATAACCGCCGAGGGGGTTAAGTTGTGTCCGTTATAGATTTAAGTTAGTTTATAAGTCGTGTGCTAATATAATCAATCGGTTTAGAAAATGCACGTTAAATACTTAATATAAATAAAAAATGACTGATCCTAACTCACGATCCCTTCCATCCCACCTTAAAACATTACTGTTTTAATAAACAATCAATTAGCTAAATCAAAGCGCAACGGGAAAGAAACAAAACAATAAGAGGTCAATTCATTTTCAGTTTCACTAACGCGGACGTGACGTTACAATCAACGGGTTACTCTCGAAAGAACGTTCACCTCGAATCGAGTTTTAAGTGACTTTGAAATCACCGATCACGTTTTCACTCCCAGGTGAAAGCTTTGAAAATAAAGGACAGAATCATGCGGGTGAGATGGCTGACTCTTAAGGGGACTGGCTAGGTAGCCGGGATATTGCCAATCATAAGTTGCATTTAGGTTAAATATTAATGAAGCATCAATACACACTTTTGGTGTTCATTGAAATAAACACAAAACTACTTTCTATGACCCTATACATATATAGACTTGTAATCATAGTTTAAGGTGGGCTGGAAGGGGGTACTAGAAAAAGCCAGTGTTTTTGCAAATTTATGACAAAACTTTTTTTGGCCAAATTAATCAAATATTGCTCCAATACAAACATATAATTTAGTTTTCTTCACATGGTAACCCCAATGTTTCTTGAATATCTGATAAAGGTTGTCCTGGAATTTAATGACAAATGTTTCTCTTCATTTAAAAAGTTTCTCATCTAATACAGTTATGCTCATGACAGATATTCAACAACTGTTGATTTCACCGTGTGAAGAAAATTAAACTCTATATTTGTACTGAAGCGATACTTTATTTATTTTAGCCAAAAAAAGTTTTGCCATAAAAACTACAAAAAAAAAAACACTGGCCTTTTCTCGCGTCCCCTTCCATCCCACTTTAAAAGTTGACATTTTCCACTCTGAAAAGTCCAAAAATCCAGTTTTTTTATTTGATCAAGACCTAAATGCCCGGGAAACGAAAGGTAACTGATCTAGGAGCGTATAATGTGTCTTTGTGAATTGAAAGATGTAACTTAATATGGATGGTCACAACACAAATTGTATTGTCATTTGTATTTTTGGTGACCTCCCATCTCGTGCACTTGGAAATTTCTGACCTGAATTTGTCCCATTTCATGCACTCAAATATTCAGGTGCTATAATTAACTAGACATTATTTTTGTTTTCCCCATCTCGTGTACTGAACAAAAAGAAATAATATTTCACGATTTTGACTCGCTAGTGACTTTTCTACAAGCGTTTCTCCCACCATTTTTGAAGTTGGAACAACCTTCACAACGTATACTTTCAAACTACCTAACTAATTAACTAGGTTAAGTCAGGATAGGTGTGGACTTGATTAGAGTAGGGGAAGAGGGGTTGAGGATGACATAGTGACGTGGACCTACCCTAGTGCACGAGAGACAAACATTTCACTTTATATGAGGGGAAGAGGGAGTGGAAAAGTCACTAGTGATTCAAAGTCGTGAGCTATTCTTTCTTTCTTGTTCAGTACACGAGATGGAAAAACAAGGGCACGAGATGGGACAGAAGAGAAGAATGTCTACTTAATAATACCTCACAAATATTTGAGTGCACGAGATGGGACAAATTCAGGTAGACATTTCCTAGTACACGAGATGGGCACGGACCCTGTTTTTCCCCCTCCCCTGTTTGTTATCCTACTGCTGGACAGTTCCACCCAGTAAAGCTATAAATCCACTTGGTTACTGGACGTTTATGAATTTCTACTCGACTATTATAGCGCCTTAAGGTGAGATGGAAGGATCGCGAGAAAAATACCGTGTATTTGCATTTTTCATAGCAATCAATGCTTTAAGCCAAAATCAATAAAATATTTTTACTGTAGAAACATAAGAGTTTAATTTTCTACACAAAAGCTCTTGAATATATCATGAGCATATTAACATTTAATGAGGAAAAAGTAATCTGAAAACTGCAACTATCTAGAACACCCCGGACAGATATTAAAGAACTGTTGAAATCACCATGTGAAGAAAATTAAACTCTTATGTTTCTACCGGAGATATATTTGAATTTAACCTTCAATTTTTGTTTGCTATAAAAACTGAAAAAATATTTCCCTTGACTTGCAATCTCTACCATCCCACCTTAAGGACGGTATTCGTCCAATGAACCGATCGGTCTGGCGAGATAATCGCCTAAAAAGGCATATCATCTCATGTTTGTTTTTAAATCAAGGAGACATCGCCGTCCATGTATGATTAATAACGTGATCAAGGAATGCAAGAGTTGCGTGCCAAGTTCAAGGTCATTGCCAACTGGATCTGTTTTGGTAGGGAGTAGGAGGCACGTGGGCAAATGGAGCTGAGTTTAGTGTTTTAAAAATAAATGACAAGGACACTATGAGAATAAGTGAATTATAATGACAGCTGTCAACAAAGGCTTTCTGTGGTGCATTACTTGTAATTTAAAGGTTTTATACGAACCCAGTTGGTGTCGATGGATTTTTATTGAGCGATAAAAATTCGTAGCACAACTACCTTTGGATGGGGAAGTAAAGCCGTCTGTCTCATGTCAATTGTGGCATGTAAAAAAAACCCTGGAAGTTATGCAAAAGTAATTTTCTCGGTAAAATTAATAAGCTATTTCACTCTCGCTCATAGAAATTTTCATGTGCTGACATAATCAGTTGGTTCAGAAAGTGCACGTTAAATACCTCAAATAAACAAAACATAAATAAAAGGTTTTTTTTATTAGAAACTTGGTTTTTCAATCTGTATCTGTATTTTGTAGTGTTCCTAATTGAATAGATATAAGTATACAAATATCACAATTATAATATTGAAATAAATTTAATATTCAGTATTGAGTTATCTGTATTTTGTTTATCAATAAATAATTTACTAAAATAAATTTAAACACAAATTTGATCATAACATTTTAATTAGTAGCGTTTGAGGATGATTTTTTAAAAAGAATAGAATATGAATCGTTTTTAATGACAATCATTATTTCCCACAACTGTAAACATTAAGAAAAAAAGGGTGTTTTGAGTTTGACCCCTTCAAAAGCGCGTAAAACACTATGCGTAGCTAATAATGAGGTCACCTTAATGTGGAACCAAAAATAGGTCTACCTTTATAAATACTCCTGACTAAAAAGTGTAGCGTTGATATTTATGTTTGTGAGTGAATATTATCATTTATTTTATAATATAAAAAATTAATCTTTTGTAAAGAAGGAATTGATCTTTATTTTTCCGTGCTAATTACCTAACGTGGTATATATAAAGAAGGTAAAACTTAGATGACATATAACCGCATTTGCGGTGAAGGGGAAAGATGAAACAATTTTGTACACCAGGAGGCATTTTAAAACCTGAACTCTTTGTACCCGTTGAACCAGACAAGACGATACTGATGCTTTATCTAACGTGCTCAATGTTGTGAGTGATATAACCCAACTACCCGCACAGGTGACCACGTGGTTTTAGGTGTCAGGCTTCAATAAACCGAAATGTTATAAACGCCAAGGTGCTAATCTGTAATGAGGGTAGTATATCACTGTGTTTTCCTCTCCTCTCTCCTTGCCAATGTGGGTGCCCAACGGTGTGTATGAGTGGGATTGTAGATCTAAAAATAAAGTCTAAATAAACGAGAAATATTTACGTCAGGTGAAAAAAGAATTCTTTGACATATACATAGGTATTTGCATGTATCCTCGTCAAAACATACGTATTTTGATGTATCCTTGACATAAACATATGTATTTTGATGTATCCTCGACATAAACATATGTATTTTGATGTATCCTTGACATAAACATATGTATTGTGATGTATCCTTGACATAAACATATGTATTTTGATGTATCCTCGACAAAACATATGCATTTTGATGTATTCTCGACACAAACACATGTATTTTGATGTATCCTTGACATAAACATATGTATTTTGATATATACTCGACATAAATATATGTATTTTGATGTATCCTCGACAAAAAATAAGTATTTTGATGTATCCTTGACATAAACATATGCATTTTGATGTATTCTCGATATAAACATATACATTTTGATGTATCCTCGACGCAAACATATGCATTTTGATGTATCCTCGACACAAACATATTTATTTTGATGTATCCTTGACATAAACATATGTATTTTGATGTATCCTCGACATTAATATATGTATTTTGATGTATCCTCGACAAAAAATAAGCATTTTGATGTATCCTTGACATAAACATATGCATTTTGATGTATTCTCGATATAAACATATACATTTTGATGTATCCTCGACGCAAACATATGCATTTTGATGTATCCTCGACACAAACATATGTATTTTGATGTATCCTAAAATAAACATATGTATTTTGATGTATCCTTGACATAAACATATACATTTTGATGTATCCTCGACATAAACATATACATTTTGATGTATCCTCGACATAAACATATGTATTTGGATGCATCCTCGACTCACGTATTTGAAAGTCTATTCGAAGTGAAATATATCCTCGAGTCGTTCATCGGTCTAGATTTCAGTGGTTTGGGCCACATCGCCTGGCGTTACAATGATCCCTTTCAGGTGACCGCAAGTATCTCCTCACGTGAGTGCGGGCTTACACGGCCTGCGGTCCCCTGTTTGGCTGGGATCATCGACTGTACCAGCCACGAGAGAGAGAGAGCAAAACAACATGACCGAGTAAACCGCAGATCTACGTGATACAGGTCGAACATTTCCCTTCACCTAGGATGTCACCCCCATTTACATTTTATCGAATTGGTCAGTGCTGTTTTTTATTTAGTTAAATAATCTACGTTCCAATGTTCATAAGTAGGGTCTTTTTGGAAACACAAAACTTTTTTTGTGGCCAATAGTAATAACATTCTACTATATTATTAGTGTTATTTTATAGATATTGATATTATTTATAAAAAGTGACAGCAGATCACATGACTTGATGTATGAATACGTGAAAATAGATCTAGTAACTTTTCTAGCTGTTGGATAAGGCCTTTTCCTTTGAAAATTAGACTGTACACGGGATATTTCCTGTGGTTAGCCTAAATTTGAAGCGCAGGGGCGGGATGAAGAAAGNCGAACTAATTCTCTCTTCGAGCGAGAGATTACGTTTCTTTGGTTCCCCGACCGTGGTGGAAAGTTAGCCTCCCCTCCCTTCCCCCCCAAAATCCTTCAAGAAGGTTGTATTCTAAATACCAGTTTGAGACTTTTTTTTTAGCACTGCGTCTTACTACCTGTTCAGTTTATACACCTATGTACTAATTACACTAATGGGCTAGAGATTACGAAGTTTTAATTTAGGAAAAACACACCCGCATTTGCGTGGAAGAAGCGTGAAAACCCATTTAGGAAAAACACCCTTGGTGCACCCAACCGAGATCAAACCCCGATCTCCAACACCAGATTAGCGCGTTAGACCACACGGCTACTGAAGCGGTTAGTTTTAGACTTAAATTGGGGATGTAGGAGACGTGAAAAGAGGTAAGTGTGTTTGAAGTTTTTATAAATCAAAACAGTCCTTTGGCCAAAATTAATGAAACATTTCTCCAGTATAAACATAAAGTTTAATTTTCTTCACATGGTGATATCAACAGTTGTTAAATATGTCATGAGTATATCGGCATTAGATGATAACTTTTTAAATTGAGATAAAAGTTTTCACTAAATTTCAGGACACTCTTGACATATATTATATAACTGTTGATATCACCATATGAAGAAAATTAAACTCTATATGTCTACTGGAGGAATATCTGATTTATTTTGACAAAAAAAAGTTTTTATATTAAAACTACAAAATCAATGTCCTTCTTTTACATCCCCTACACTCCTACCTTAAGATGGGGTGCTAGTGAGCACCAGTTTAGTGCTTTAATTTTGCAGTTTTTATAGCATAAACATTTTTTGGCAAATAATAGATAAAATATTTCTTCTATAGAAACATAGAGTTTAGCTTTCTGCACATGCTAATCTCAAGAGTTCTTGAATATCTCGCATGAGCATAGCTGCATTTGGTGACAAACTTTTTAAATGCAAAGAAAAAGTTGTCACTAAATTCCAGGACACCCTTGACAAATATTAAAAAACTGCTGAGATTATCATGTGCGGAAAACTAAACTCTATGATTCTATTAGAAGAAATATTTGATTTATTTTGGCCAAATAAATGTTTATGCTATAAAAACTTCAAAAATACTGCCCTAAACTCACGCGCACTAGCACCCCATCTTAAGTACCACAGCTTGTAATCTAAGTTTGGATGCAAGTGATCTAACCTGAAGGTCTCATACAGCTTCCCGTTCCCTCCTCCATCCCATCCTACCCTCCCACAGTAAACCTGTTAGGATTGGCCGCGTTTCGGTGAATGAAAGTGTGCTACGAGAGAGTAAAGGAAAAAACACTCGGTAAAGGAAGGGGGGGAATTATAGGGCCTCGGGCTGTATCGAAGTTGTTAGGAGTGCGGTACAGAGATTATTACTAGGTCCACCCTTCCATTCAACCTGCGGGTACAGGCAGGCGCATCCAATATGACACACTTGGAACTACGCCCAAAAACTTTACAAATTATGAGTAGCATGGTGTTACATTGAGGTTGCCAGGACTGGAAAACGCTTTTCTAAAACTGTTGTCTCCTTAAGATGGGAGTGTAGAGAACGCGATCTAGGGGCAGTATTTTTGCTGTATTTTTTTTTATAGAAAAATAATTTTTTTGCAAAAAATGAATCAAATATCGCTACAGTAGAAAAATAAGAGTTTAATTTTCTTCACATGGTGATATCAACAGTTGGTGAATATCTGTTATGAGCATAGCGGCGTTGGATGAGAAACTTTTTAAATGAAGAGAAAATGTTTCCATGAAATTCCAGGACTCCCTTGACAGATATTCAATAACTGTTGAGGTCACAATGTGAAGAAAATTTAATTCCAGGTTGCTACTTAAATAATACTTGATTTATTTTGACCTAAAAACTGTAAAAAATACTGCCCTTAGCTCACGACCCCTAAATCCCCACCGTTACAGTATGTGAGTTTGGTGTTTACTGGAATTAATACCAAACTATTTTACAAGACTATATATATATATATATAAATATAATTTTAAACAAAGTTATATATATATATATATATATATATATATATATATATATAT
>CABFWB010000486.1:245882-258186 GCA_902151455.1 Timema bartmani | reverse complement strand
ATATATATATATATATATATATATATATATATATATATATAAATAATTTTAAACAAAGTTGCAAATCTGAAATTTCCCACTCTGAAAGTTCCCCAAAATCCACATATTTTGGTTGATCATAAATGCTTAAATGTCCGGAAAACGAAAGATAACTTGTATAGGAGCGTAGAATGGTTGTTTGTGAATCAAATTATGCAATTTAATATGGGGATCCATAGCACAAATTGTATTGTCATTTGTGTTTTCATCTTCCCCTGTTTTTTCTCTTACTGCTGAACAGCCTTGCCCAGGGACGTTATAAACTCATTAGGTTTCTGGAATGCATGAGTTTCAGCTCGACTATTTTAGCGCCTTGAATGTGGTTTGCCCTGGCGAGTAGTAGGCCTATATAATAGCATAAATATACCAATGTATCTTTGCAGCGATAGCTGAAGATTATTGCGTTAAAATGTATCAAAATCTTTTTTATTGGGAAAAGTTATTTATAATGAGTTCTCATTTTATTTTCTTGTTATAGGTTTACTCTTCAAAGGCTATCAATTTTTCATATATTTCTAGAGTCCGATGTTTAATTCCAACCCTTTAAACCTCGATGAGAATTTTAAAACGACCCTTCTAACGGCTCTCTAATCTATTTGTTGCACCATACACCTTAGGTAAGAATTAAGCTATTATTTTTAACCAAAGAGGAATATTTTATTTACCAATACACAATCATACACATATCATGGTTTCCATGGTGATGTAAACAAATAATGATTCTATAGATAAGCCACACGCATACAGCAGAAAAGATGAAAATTCGCTAGGACAATCGGGTTGGTCTACTATTCGTTGGAAGCTACTATTTTCGCTGATTCTGGACCCTCAACCTTTAAATCAAGTGCTCGTTTATGAAAATATTATTATTATTTGCACCGCGTCTTACTACCCGTTCGGATTATACGCACTTACGCTAATGTGTAATGGGTGTAATGGTAGGGTGATTGTGAGATGAAATGGAGGACCTTCAGTTTAACGTGGAATCCGAACCACGGTAGAGGCCTGACACTCCTCACATTCACAAGTTGTGATTAATACACATCTTTGTCAGAGGTGAAGGAAGGGTTTGGCAATCAGATAAATCGGTGCCGGGACCGAGGATTGAACCCCGGACCCTCAGCACAGAAGTGTGACACCTTACCCCTAGACCACCAGGTCGTTTATGAAAATAGGTCTATCCCTTTTCTCATAATTTCAATTATTGGAAATGAGCTTATTAAACAAATTTGTATGTATAATATATATATATATATAAATTGACTCTACACTCAACCCTCACACTGAATGTTGATCAGTCCGGTTCGCTGCTCTTTTGGTCTTTCATTGTGCCGCCACATTCCCTAGCGGCGATAACTAACATATTTATGACATAGGACGCAACAATGTAGATGGTTCTCATTGGACAAGTTTTATTTAAAACAAATAAAAAAATAAAAAAACAATTTGCGGCATCCCCTATCGATAAACAATCTAAAGCGATGAGTGGCGAAATTTGTACGTCCAATTGTTTTCACAGTCCACTGCCACGCAAGACGCAATAAGAATAATAAAAAAAAAACTTGGAATGTTGGTGCTCAGTCAGACAGAAATATGAATCAAAAGAGCTAGGACCTACAGTCCAATTTTTAATAGGAAGGGCATATTTGAGAGCTGAAAAAAGTGTCTTTGTTCACGTACACGTCAAGACATATGATCTGAAGCTGTCACTTTTGAGAATATTATCAATACTTATAAAACACTATTTATATTTATTAGGTGTTTTGTAAGACAGGTCCATTCCAACTTAAATCGCCAATGCACCCTGTTCTCTCTGCTTCCTCATTCAAATAAAGAATTTTATTTTTTCCTTCAAGTCATCCAATACTTGAATCCTCCTTCTTAAGCTCCTCTTTCCCTCAACCTTGTCTTCTATGACGTCGTGCAGAAGACAGTTCCTGCTAAGGATGATTGCTACTGAAGAATCACACCCAGCATAGTTATCTTCTCACCTACTCCTCTTAGTACCTCTTCATTTGTCACCCTGTTTTCCCACCTGATCTTTTCAAGTCCTCTCCAGCACCACATTTCAAATCTCTCCAAGTGTTTCTAATAACACTAAGGGCGGTAAGCAAGAATGTTAGTGAATGCTTAGTGGATCTATAGTGTAGTCCCGAGCACACTATCGCTACACCTTCTAACCTATGATGACGCAAGCAAACCTACGCCAGTGTCCACTTAGTATCCACTTAGTGAGGTTCTTGCATACGGCCCTAATAATATAGTAGAATGTTATCATTGGTGACAAAAAAAAGTATATGTTAGGGTTTTTTAAAAGGGCCTTCCTATGAAGAATGAGCTCACCAGAAGTGGCGGGTCGCACGAAGATTATCTTGTGCGTGTCTATTAGAGCGTGATCTCGCGTTTTTAATCGGCTTTTTAGGGGGGGAGGTAGAGGGGGTGGGTGGTGTTCGTTTTGTTCCAATTAACCGCGAAGAGGAGTTTTGGTTCCCCTCGGACGGTTTTCTGACCGATACGAGTGTGGCCTTCTCTCGTAATGGTTCACGCAACACTGCCTTAAGATTTTATTAGTCACGTGATCAGCGCGGTAAGATCTGCAATCCCATTTTCATAGGAAGAACTTTTTTTGACAGCTATAATAACTACTAGATATAATTTAATTTATTATTAAGTCAAGTCATTATGATATGCAACTGTCACTCTTTATATAATTATATTGTCAATACCTATAAAACATTAATAATAAAGTAAAATGTTATTAATGTTGTGTAAAAATAATGTTTTGCAATAGAAAAATGTTTCTTCATTCCAAAATATTGCTTTATTTGTTGAGTCCCCGCCACTTTATTCTCAAACGCACCGCGTCTGTCTATAAACTGAGCAAAAGGACCTTATTTGGATGCTCGTCACGGCCTGAAAAATGTATTATTGATGAAATGGGAGCTTCTTCCTTCGCAATGATGAATTAAAGGCTGGAAGTTGTATCTCTTTTAGATTTAAGTAAATATATGAGACGTGTGTTGATAGAACTTATAGGTCCAGAAAATGCACGTTAACAACAACAAATAATATAAAATATCGGCAAATAGGGGAAAAAAAACCCCAACCACAAATGAAACTCGAGGTTTCATACCAACCCCAATTTTGGGAACAAATAGGACATATATCACACACAGGAGCGAATGGCTCACCCCAGACAATCTCGTAGTTAGTTACTTGCTGTTCTTTAGTTCATTCTGTTCGTCACCAACTTTGTGAGGAAAATTTAATGATAGAAAAAGAATACTAATATGGTCATTGGCACCAATTAGCAACACATGTTCAGGTGGGCCGCCAAACACTAAAATGTTGAGATTTTATTCCTCCCTTTCTTCAACTTGGGGTACTTAAATTTTATCTGGATATAGCTCAGAGAAAACAGGAGTCACTGACTGGTCCCATCTTTGTTTTTATTTCATTAAATAATATTTAGTCCCGTGTGCTACTACCCGTTTGGGATTACGCATATGTATTAATTGAACTAAGGGAGAGGAAGATTTTATTTAAAAAAGTGTAATAGCATTTGTGTGAAAGTAGAATTAAACATTATCTAGGAAAAACCATCTTCAGTACACTCGACTGGGCTTTGAACCACGATCTCCCCGTAATCAGCAGTCTGGTCTCTTGCGAGAGTAGCGCCTTAATTCATGCGGCCACCCAAGAAGCAGGTTTTCCCATCTTCGATTTTATTAATTAAAATGTTTGTTTAAGAAGTAATGAGTAAGATTTGAACGCGAACTTAACTTAATCAATTATATCGTAATAATACAATTATATGCATAATTAATTATGTAAACTTTTTACACTTAGTACGAACTCTTGTAAAAATATGTCTAAGGAACGGTTAGAAATTTCTTTAACTTCCGTTTTACTGGTTATTAGCGGCTTAACCTAATGCGTAGGTGTGGAGATGGTAACTTAAAATAAAATGCAAACACATTAGCTTGGTCAGATGATGAGGAAGTATTAATGATAAATCATGTGTAGACTTTATATATATAAAGTATAAATATATATATATATATATATATATTCAGCACTTCTCGATAACCAATTAACCATTTGGGCTACAACAGTAATGTAGTATGAACTTGGAAAACAGAATTTATAGGAAATGTACCCGAATTTGCGTGGAGTGCGGAAAATAATGTAGGAAAAACCACCCACGGTACACTTTACCTAGATTCAAACCTTGACCTCCCCGTCATCGGCAATTTAGTTTATTGCGAGCTTGATGCCTTGGACCATATGGCCATTGGTGGAGTTAAGATCAGACTAGTATTAATGCTCCTTTATTAAATTTCTTTAATCTTTATTTTAACGCCACGTCTTACTATATATTCGGGTTATACACTTTAAATCTCTTAATGAGCTATCTTAAATTGAAACCCAGTTCCCTGTGATCTGTAGTCATCCTCTTAACCTAAAGGTTAGGAATCAAATCTCGGACGGGTATAGCGAGTTTTCCAATCTTCCTTCAAGAAAATTAGAGCATACTTCCTCAAGGTAATATTTTTCTCATCTCTAATATATCAGGGAAAATATTTGATTAGCAAAAGGGTGTGTGGATATATTGATTTTAAAAAAAATATATTTTATAAGTATGCCTGTACATTTAAAGTTAAATTTGGTTTCAGTCATACCAATTTCGGTTTCTTCCAAAGGATGATGCAGAAAATTGCACTATAGTGTGACGTTTGGTTGGAGATAAATTGCCGTCTAGCTTGACCACTGTGTGTCAAGACGCGCTTTTAAGTTAAGGTGGGGTGATAGGGAACGCGAGAAACGCAAGGTTCTTGCAGTTTTTATAGAAATTTTTTTTTTGGCTAAGGTAAATCAAAAGTTACCCAATAGAAACATATAGTTTAATTTTCTTCACTTGGTGGTATCAACAGTTCTTGAATATTTATGAAGGTTGTCCTGGAATTTATCACAGCTTTTTTAAATTTCTTTAAAAAGTTTATAATCTATTGCTGCTATGCTAATTATAGATATTCAAAACTGGTTGAGATCACTGTGCTAGAAAAAATTAGACTATAGTTGTAGAGAAGCCATATTTTATTGATTTTGGCCAACAAAATATTTTGCTACAAAAACCGCAAAAACACTGGTCTTTTTCTCGCGTACACTAAATTCCCACCTTAATTTAAAATAAAGCTCCAAATCATTGAAAATTTGAATGCTTTATGGGGTTGGCATCACTTTATTGATGATGTTGTCCTAACAAAATATTACCGGTCGATTACTGTGTACAAACAACCTAATTTGCTTTAAGAGAAATAACTTTGTCAAAGCGCCCAAGAAAGTGGTATCAAATTTATCAACAAAATTAATTATGTTGTTTTGTTAATCTTATTTCTTACTTTAATCCTACCCTGGACTGAAAAGAAGTCCTGAAACTTTTAAAGGGATGGTGAATATATTTCAAAATCCACAGGAGCTGTTAAGATAAAAGGACTGTTCTTTTAACCCCCTCCACCCTAATTTACCCCCACACACCAAGTGAATTAAGTGAAAACTCATCTTTATACAACTTTTTATTTTATTTTTTTATTTTTAAAATTTATTGCTACCAACATGCCTTTTGTTTCGAAACCAAATCGTTTAAGTCTGTGGATCCATTTTGTAACTCCAACTTCCCCATCCCAACTACCTTCTTTTCCCAAATAATGATGGCTACTTTGAAGAAAGTATTTTTTTTTTTCTTTCGAATGACTGGATATTTTTAAACTGGAATGTTGATGCTAATAAGACAAGATATGTGCCTTTCTATATATATTGAGCGAATAAAAACATTTATATTATTACTAAAAAAACACACACACTCTTTTTGGTGGCTTCAACCTTGAGATGTTTAAGTAAATTTAAAGAGTTTTTGTCCCGGGCAATATTTGACAAGAACATTTGGCCATTTACGGAAATTATGCCTTAAAAGGAACTAGTCTTTTTTATTTCTTGAATAAAAATAATAAAAATGTTTTGTACGTTTTAATTTATGTCCACATAAAATTTGTCCGGACCTATCTTAAGTTAAAACAAATGTAGACGGTGTTTCTTACATCGGTGTGGTTGATGTACACATATTTAAAAAATAAATAAAACGGACGTCGTACGAATAATTAGCTAGAGATAATCGTGGTTTTGAATTTGATTTCTGACATTTACGGTTTTTCTAAGCATTCTTTATTTGCAATTAAACAATTCTCATGAATAGGTAGGAGTACGCGTCACTTTTAATGGCAGTGAAAAAATAAAATAAAACTGAAATAAATGACATTAAAATAGTGTAAATATTCACATAAATTATATTTTTAAGATGAACCCGTCTAAAAATATCCAATCTGACCGGAGAGAATAAAACAGACAGGGAACAATAAATTATTCTTTTCTTTTGTTCAAATACTTTGGAAGGACGACTCTAGTCACCTATATGATTAAAAGAAAAACAAAGATAAAGAAAGAAAGAAATGGTATGGAACTCTGCACGGACTTTCTCGCTCTATTGTTTAAAAATGGAGATATTTGCTCAAAACTCATAATATATGTGAAACTAAATAATATACACTAGCAAACCCAAGCATAAATTGTACTATACTTATGTAAAACATTTTATAATTCCCAGTTTTAAATTTATAATTCTATTTTTAAAGAATGTCCTCATTTGTATGTTTGGACCGATAAAATATATCATTATTGAGTCCACAAGGGCCAACATTTCGTATTAAAATTTCGACTTCCAGTTAAAATTTTCGACATTTTATTAGGTGTTGCACATCTTCAGGTCATCACATTGCTATTACATTCCTCATTTATAAATTTTGACCAATAAAAAATGTAAATATTGACTATTGAGTCTAAAATGGAGAAGATAGTTGTTGTACAAACATTTCTCCTAAGAGGTTTAAGGAAAAATAACAAACTTTTTTGAGAGACTTATAATTAATTCCTGTATGGCATTGGAGAATTATTGCGTTAAAACTTGAGTCGTATCTCTTTACAACTAAAGATCACAAAATTGTATAAATATATTTTCCAATATCTCAGAAACTGTTGGTTTTATAAAAATGTATTTCGTATAAAATTTTTTTATTTTTAATAGTACTACAATTTTGCAATGATAAGTTATTTAGTATCTCAAATAGTTGCGGAGATACGGAAATTTCCGCTTCTGTAAAGTACCCTAAAAGTCATTTTCATGGGAAAATGAAAATAGCCAGTTTATTTATAATCTTAATCAACGCCTAGATACGAATTTTAATCAAAATCGTTGCAGCCGATTTTGAGAAAATCAATTTTTTCTCTTTTCGCCCTTTATTAAACTACTCTTAATTTTAATTTTAAACAGACACACAGACAGATGGCACTGCATATAGCACTTTTTAGGATTCGTGGGGTCATGAAACGTCAAGATTCATCAAAATCTCGAGTTCGATTTTTTTGACGATCACCATACTTTCTCTACTTTTAAGATAGCGAGAAAGTAAAAAGATAGAGACTACAGCCAAGAAGAAGGGAAAATATGAATAAGACAACATGACAAAGACAAAAAGAGCTAGGAAAGAAATTGATAGGTTTGGAAACAGATATTATGAGCTTATCACGACAAATAAGAGAAATAACATTATGTATATATGTTATGAGAGAAAGGTTGACTGTGGTGGTTTTGGGGTAAAATGTTCTTCTCAGGACCCGATGTGCGTGGGTTCAAACTCAGCCGAAGTTGACGGATTTTCTTTGAGCGATAAAAATTCGTAGCACAACTTCCTTTCGAAGGGAAGTAAAGTCGTCGGTCCCATATCGATCGTGGCGTAAAATAACCCTGGAAGGTATGTGAAAATACCTTTCCCGTCAAAATTAGTGGATCCTTTCACGCTCGCTCGTATGAATTCAGTGTGAAAGGTAACGGGGAACCACCACCCTTCCTGAACTCCTCTAGTATATGGGATTTCTACCAGATGGTGCGGGCAGCAATAACAAGCCGAAGGGATGAGTGCACGCTTAACGCTGGATGGATAGAAAACACACCAAGGCAACTTTTGGGTTGTTGATTTAAGGGATGTAGGGAACAAACGTTAAATCAGTGTTTTTTTTCAGTTTTTATCACGAAACACTTTTTTGGTTAAAATTAATCAAATATTTCTCCAGTAGAAACATAAAGCTTAATTTTCTTCATATGGTGATATCAACAGTTGTAAAATATCTGTCATGAGCACAGTGGCATTAAATGAGAAACTTTTTAAATGAAGAGAAAAAGTTTTCATCAAATTCCAGGACACCCTTAACAGATATTCAACAATTGTTGATATCACCATGTGAATTAAATCAAACTCTATGCTTCTACTGGGACAATATTTGATCTATTCCGGCCAAAAAAAGTTTTCTTATAAAAATTACAAAAACACTTAGCTTTTCTCACGTCCCCTACACTTCCACCAAGAGATGCTAGAGTATTCGAGCAGAAATGATTTTTAAAAAAAGAAACTAAATTGGCTTATAGCGTTACTGGGGAAATCTGTCCGGCAATAGTAGAACAAACAGGGGAAGAGGAAAATTGTTAGTGACAATACAATTCATGTTGTAGTCCCCCTTATTAAATTACATAATTCTATTCACAAATATCCATTATATGCTCTTATACCAGCCACCTTTTGTTTCCCGGACATTTTGGTCAAAATGTGTGAATATTTGAACTATTAATACTGGAAAATGTAAAATTTTACACCAAGTTTAAATAGAGTTATAGATAATAGGTTTGTGTTTATTCAAGTAGACACCTAATTCTTGCACCGCTAATTATTGTTAAAGTTATTTTATACACTCGTATTTAACCTTATTGGCAATATTTCAACTACATAAGCAGTTCAATCAAAAGATATGTTACATAAGACATATATAATCATACGTCAAGTCACGTTATCTGCAGATTACACTTTCGATAGATTTTTATTAAAAAAACTTACCTATAAAATAACCATAAATATGTTATCAATGTTCTCTTAAAAATATATATTTTTATTTTCTAAAAGGCCCTTCCTATGAAAATGGGACTATGTCTGATAGCCTGTACTGGCCCTTTGAGAAGTTTATACGTCCCCCGGTCACCTCTCTCCCCACTTCCGCCGTCACAGGCCCTGCCAAATGCTACCCTCTAGGGTCCTGTTTCTCCTCCAGGGAGGACGCAGCATCTTGTGAGCGCCACATGGGTGCGGTAACCTTACACTTTAACGTCGTCCCCTCCACCCCCTTTTCACCGTAATCCTCTCCGATGTCACCGATGAACCAACAACCACCTGACGCTCGCAAACCACAAGAGTTGCGTTCCTATTGGGGGACATACTTTCGTCCTTTCGCTCTTTCTCACTCCCTCTATCTCTTTCCAGATTCATCTTTCTCTTTATATCCCTTTCCCACTACCTTTCACTCCCCCTCTCTTTCTCGCTACCCCCTCTTCATATCTCATCTATAGTAATATTTCAAGCTGCTAGATAAGGATCTTCATAAGAAAATTGTACTGTAAGCTGGTTGTTATCTCTGGGGTTAAGACCTACTCTTAAGACCCCCTCTCTCGCATCTTATTCTTAAGGCGGGAGTGTAGGGAACGTGATAAAAACTAAATGATTTGGCAGTTTTTATATCAAATTTTTTTTTGGTTAAAATAAATCCAACTTCATACCAGTAGAACAATAAGAGTTTGATTTTCTTCACATGTTGATATCAAAAGTTGTTGAATATCTGCCATGAGTTTAGCGGCATTAGATGGAAAACTTTTTTTTAATGGAGATAAAAAGTTGTCATTAAATTTTCCAGGACACCCTTTACAGATGTTCAACGATTGTTTTATATCTTCATGTGAAGAAAATTAAACCCTATTTTTTTTACTGGAGCAATATTTGATTTCTTTTAACAAAAAAATAAATAAAATGGATTTGCTATAAAAACCGCAAAAAAAAACAACAAAAAAACCACTGGCCTTTTCTCGCGTCATCTACTCTCTCACGAACTATACCTTGATCTCACGGGCTTATTTCAGAAAGCAAAATGAAATTCAGCTGCTATATCGCGTTATTTACAAACCAGGTAACTGCAAACCTAAGATAACTCTAGAAAGATCTGGCAACAGCGTATTTTGAAAGAGAACTCACTGTACAGCATTCGCTTGCCAGCCGAGTTAATAATTTGTCTTGTAACTGCGATGTCAACAGCAACTACTATCTTTAATTAATCTTACAAGAATAGAGTGCCGCGTCTCTTTATGTAACTAAGCTATCATTTCTCGTTTAGAGACAAGGGTATTGTAGATCTCTTGGGGCTGAAACTATTATTATTATTACTATTACTTGATTATTTCTTCACGTGATCCGCGTATTTCTACCCGTCCTGACTATCAGAATGTTTACACTAATGGGGTAGGGACGAGGAGGGTAGAATCCACGGGAAGTGTACTCACATATTTGGGAAGTAGAGAGTGAGAAACCGTTTAAGGGATAAAAAAACACCTGAGTATAACGGTCCAGGGTTCTTACCTTGAACTTTGTGTCACTGGCAAACCAGACAAATGACGCTTTTGCCCCCTGCCCACTTATTATTTTGAAACCCTTTTAAATAAGACATATATTTTCTTAGTTTCTGAGTTGTGTAATTTTTATGTCTCTACACCCATAACTGTACATCAATCTATACCTCTATTTATAAATACGTATTTTGGGTTTCATACAGTACTCAAGTCCGATATACCGGCATGCGTAACACCCCCGATCTCCCCCCACCAATCGTCATTTGGCTTCGCGTCAGCGCCATTTCATCTGTTAGTCAGTTTTTGTTTACATTTTGTGAGATTAGGTTTCGATCTGTATTACTTACATTACGGATAACACAATATATTATTTTTAGAACCACGTCTTGCTACCCATTCGGTATATAAGTCTATGTACTAACTACTCTGGTGTTTTATGAATTAGGAAAGTTGCATTTAGAGGAAGTGTACCCGTATTTGCTAGGTGGGAAAGTGGAAAACAAATTAAGAAAAAATACCCTCAAACCACCTGACCGGGATTAAGCCTCAATATACCCGTTATCAGAAATCTAGTATATTGCGAGAGATACGTCTTAAACCATGCAGCCACCGAAGCTAGTAGCATAATATTGTTTTTGTCAATACATATATCATTACATTACATTTAACCATGACTGTTTTCAAAGTTATTTTTCTCATTTTTATCTCATTAAACAGATATAGTCCGATATTCCGACATATTTGGTGATCTGGCATTGCCGAGAGTAGGCTACCAGATTATTGGACTTTTACTGTATTTAAAAACTACGTATGGGATGTCCTAAAATATGTTCAAAAACAACTTCACAATTTTATAAAAACTTCGAGTAAACTAATAATAATCTTACCTAATTCACAACCGCTGGATTTGCTCAGAGCGTTACCTTGCCCGTAGAACTATCTTGAAATCCAAGCTAGCTTGTAAGTCGGTTTGTTTGAGAACACTCCTCTCCAACAGCCTGTGACAGAAGAGCTCCAATCTGAGCTCTGTCAGATGCTGTCACGTTCGCGAAAGACGAGAGGGGGAGGAAGAACACGATGTATCAGAATGTAATAACGTGACTGCTTGTTTATGAATGAGGATATTACAATCGTCTACAGGAGGGTGTGAAGGGAAGCATGAGGGGGGGGGAAAGGGGGGATTAAAGGCTGGATCCCGTGTCTAGCCTGTGAATCACATTCCAACAGGCACCCATCTCCTCCCCCCTCCTACCACACCCCTTCCCTTCAACTCTTCCTGTGTGCTATGGTAGATTGTACTCGCTTACTAATTCAATCAAATGTGCGCCCGTCCTCTTGGTTATGTGGTTAGTGTGTTTAATCACGAGTCTTATTGTTTGTGTTTATCTATGTACCGCCTCTTGATACCCGTTTGAGTTACCTGCATATTTACATTAATAGGGTAGAAATGGGTAGGGGCGGCTTAAGGGCCGGGAAGTTGCCCGTGGCGCCATCTCAAGGGAGGGGTGAGGGGGGGAGGGCGTCAAACAGAGTACCAACCTAACCTAACGTAACAAGGGCGTAATAATAACACTCGTGCACTTTTTTTTATACTAAATGTAAATGTAAAATATTGATATGGTTTTACATGAGGAATAAACTAGGATAGTAGTGACGTTCTTAAAAAAAGTTCTTTTACATCGTCAACTTAGAAAAAAAAAAAAAAAAAAAATT
>CABFWB010000486.1:223763-234416 GCA_902151455.1 Timema bartmani | reverse complement strand
CCCCCCCGTGGCCCCCTCATGTATTTATCCAGAGTACCTACCTAATCTCACGCCTTTTACCTCTCAAATTGAAGGAAACCCACTTCGGTGGCCAAATGGTCTTAAGCTTGACTCACACGTTCGCCGAAAATAAAAACCAGAATCTTCTTGAGTAGCGCAGCAATTCACACACTGTATGTTGACCCATGATGGATTGCAACGCTAACTTAAAACAGCTTATTATCAACATATTTTATTTTCTAGTGGATAAATATTTATTTTAGATCATTATCCCGATGGTTGTTTTTAAATTATAAAGCTGTGTCGTGGTACAATCCAATACATCGATACACACGCTTTAAAATAACGAGTTATTTCAAATCTCCTTACAAAAGCCAAAGAAGCTGTTTTCTTGCTTCTGGCTGTAAAGTGCATGTGCTGTCAAATGCACATGCGCACTAACTTGAGATGGTTGGTTTTGAGATTTTATTGGTCCGTGCCGAATATCTCGGGCAGAGCGGACGAAGTAGGAATGAGTTAAACTTCAGTAGAACAGTTCGGGTCGATGCGGTGAAAATCTTGTGATTGGTTTAGAGCTCATCACGTGACCAAGTTTCTGTTCTTAGCTTGTTTTTCGGCGAACATGTGAATCCATAGTACGGCGTCATTCCTTCAATAAACAGGAATGCCGATGACAGGAGGATCAGAGTTCAAATCTCAATCGAGTATTTTTCCTAAATGGTTTTCCACTCAACCGTCAAGCAAAAGTGGATACACTTCCTCTAAATAAAATGCGCACCATGATGCGATGACTTTTTATAGCTTTATTACCTTTAAAAGTTTAGTGAGTAGTAGTGGATCTTCTTGTCGAAGGTAAATATCCTCACACTTTGCTGTTTCTTATGGGAAATGACAGTTTCCAAGTTTCAGAACGGTTAAAACACTTCTCGTTTATCTTAGCATGTCTTGTTGTGACACTTTAAAGTAGGGGTCGGCAACCCTTTTAGGGCCCCGATCAACTTTTACATCCATCAAAGGTCCCGCAATCACCCTTCGTTTCTCCATTCTACTTTTAATTCTTTTTATTTTCTATTTTCCTTAAATTCAATATTTCCTCCAAAACTTATGTCCCTGCCTTTATAGAAAATACCTAAAATAAATAAATAAATAAAATATGCACTCCGCTTACACTGAAAGGTAACAGTCTTACTTTGACTGATTACACTATGACCCTATCTTATAAACTGTACCATAGTTGAATAATGCAAGGTAAGCTTGCCTTTTCGTGACGATATAGTTTTCCTACGCAATCGACTGAAAATTGCTGTGAGATCGACCGGTCGGTCACGATGGAACTTTTGCCAACACCTGCTTTAAAGTATTATCCAACAATTTTCGTTGAGATTATAACTATGATATTTCATATGAAACGTCGTTTAAAATGAGATAATCCTACATAAAAAAAATTAGTGCACTTAAAATATTAGGTTTGTAATCTTATAGGGAAATGTACTCTTCACATTTTTTTTTTGGCGTGAACAATATTTTAAAATAGAAAATTCTCATTTTATATTATTTTAAGCACTCATTCACATTTAAGGTAGAAAGAACAGCATCGATAACATTTTAATTAATTTTTAATATTATTTTACAGGCATTGATAAGATATACATCATACGTGACAGCTTAAAATCAAATGACTTACATAAGATTATATTAAAATTATTGCTTAAGTAATTGTTATAGCTTACAGGTACTGTTTTTTCAACCAAAATTCTACTATACCTAGCCCAATCGAGTGGCCACGCTTATAAATCTACTACTGCTCTCTTTCCCCTCCTCACCTCATATTTCGCCACCTCTTCGTCTCCCCCTCCATTACCCCATTACCCCTTCCCACTTTCCTACCCCATCATCCAAACTAAAGAAAAGATTTATAATAATTAAGTACAACTAACACAAGCATAGTATATTTATAGTTTTGCTTTTTTATGATGATTTTAAAAAAAATTTAATTTCCTTATTTTATCTTTTTTTATATTGTCATGTTGGTTTGAAAGAATTTATAGCTACTTGTTTTATATCAGTAACCACTTTGAAAGTACAACAGTCCCGACACGATACCAAAGAATGTTGATTGTGTCACAAACTATATCGAACTATTTTACTTCTTTATTATTTCTGCGTGTGAGATTTCACTCGAGTCAATATATCGACTTGAGAAGAATGACAGATATAAATACAGCTCATAATGAAGAGGAAAAAAAAATAAAAGAAGCACGCAAACAATGATAAGAGCGCAAACGTAAAAGCGTTTTAAGAAAAATATTAGTGACAGCGTGTTAGCAACGTGGTCAACCCCATACCCCAAATAGTCAATATATCAAAATGTCTAACCCTATCGGTTATCGAATCCAGTTCTCTTAGATCAGTTAAAATATTAAATCAACTGTTTTTCTTTAAATTGATTATATACCAGGTACCAGGCAGAAAGAACAGTTTAAAAAAAAAATTATTTTTTTTCGTGATTCTTTTATGACATTTCACCAAATAAGATGATTTATAACTAGTATTTTGTTTCGCCTGTAAGGTTTCCCTTTCTGGAGTTGCAGGTTTTACGGATTAGGGTGACGATATGTTGATTAATAAAAAATAAATAATTATTTTTTGTGTACGAGAGAAACAACTAATGCTATTTAAAAAAAATCAAATTGCAAGGCGTGGACTGATTTAAAAATTATTTATAAAAAAGTTGTTTTAGTTTCTTATGGATAGGAACACAATGACAGACAGGGTGCCTCCTAAAAAAAGTTATTTTGGGGTCAAAATAAGCACCACCCTTAGATACATATTTTTCCACAGTGACTCATTCACCCGTTTGGATTATTCACATATCAATTAACTATGAAAGTGGGGTGGGGATGATGATAAATATAATTTAGAATAAATGTACCCGAATCATCTTGGAAGAGTGGGAACTCACTTTGGACAAACCATCCTCAGTACATAAAGATGAAATTCTAACCCCCTACCTCTACATCACAAGCAAACTAGACTAAATGAACCTGGCACCTAGACCGCGTACCCACCGGTGTGGGTTTCCAGCATATCCTAGGTATTATCTGATGTTAACTCTTTCGAATCACTTCCTTTCTAAAGTGACAGCTAAAGATCACATGACTTGACGTATGGATAAATGAAAGAAGTTTTATTAACTTATGTAACTGTCAGAAACTGTTCTGCTTGTTGTGTTCATACTATATAGTATGACTCTGGTAGGAAGAACACTATCTGACAGATACAAAAGTTACTAAAAACTATTTTAATGTATTTATTTGTCAAGTCATATTATCTACAACCATCACGTTTGATAGATACGATAAATATCTATAAAATAATATTAATAATATAGTAAAATGTTAGCAAAAATATGTCAGTATTCTCTAAACTATTCTTCCTACCAAAATAAGGGTATATATTTATTTCAACCAGAAGGTACAAGGTGCTAATAGCCCAGTGGTGCTTAGAACCTGAAAACCACAATGGTGGGAATTTAAATAGGTAATCTATGTGACTATTTACTTTAATCAAATGTCCAGATGAATTATATATAAATTTTTTTAGCACGGTGACTCAATAAATATATGTAAACTACTAATAATGATAATGTGTTAGGGATGAGGAAGGTTAAATTAAGAGGAAGTATATCCGCATTTACGTGGAGGGAGAATGGAAAAAAAAATTACGAAAAGAAATACCTTGAATAGACCAGACCGGGATCCGAACCCAATTCTCAACGTCATCAGCAGTTTAGTCTGATAGCGAGAGTGAATACCTATACCTAAATATTTTAAAACTGTGACCTAGTTTTTTTTTACTTCTGCTGTTTTAATTTATTAATGAATTTGATATTACTGAATCGAATTTTTCGTCTTTCACAAGCTTTCATTTTTTTTAATGATCTTTCTCTTTTCAAATAATTACAAAATTCTACCGTTTCAAAGATTATTCGTGACCCACAGAAAAAAAACTATTTGTGACCCACGGTTTGAAAACCACTGTCCTTGAACATTCGACCACTGAAGCTGGTGACAAGATATAATGTTTTAACAAATTAAAAAAAAATATATATCGACTTGTCCCCTTCTTGCACTCCTGTCCTCAAGGAAGAATACTCTTCAAAAGAAGTGGTCAATTTAAACTGTGGGTGGGTCAGCCGGTGAAACCACTAAGCTCCGCGCATGTTTGCATATTTGCTCCGGGAAACTCGGCAAAAATTATAATACTGCGCTCGATAAAATGACCGGCATCTTGAACCGGAGAGTGAAACATTCCTATGAGTAATAAATCTTTGCCAACAGGAATTTCTTTGGAAATTACAAGACTTCTACTAGAGCTTCGTGAAGATGTAGCGCTGATGTCATCAGCGTGAAATCATTTTTAAGCTATATATTTATATATTTTATCATTGCATCTCGCTAACTGTTCAGGTTATACGCATAGCTACTAATTACGCTAATGTGTTATGGATGATGATATTTTAATTTAAAGGAAATGTACCCGCATTTGACTGTCATTGGCAGTATAGTCTGATTGCGTGAGTTAAGCCTTAGACCATGAGGACACTGAAGTGGGCATAAGGCATCTTAAAGGAACAATATATAGGCCTACTTATTTGGAATCATAAAAAATAATCAATGACTTTAAATGTGTGTATACAATAGTTTTAATTAAATATCCAATGACCCACTTCAGTGGCAGCGTGGTCTAACGTGCTACTCTCGCAGTATAATAGACTGGTGATGGTGAGTTTGAGGTTAGAATTTTTGTCAGGTCTACTGAGGGTGGTTTTTCCAAAATAGTTTTCCACTCTCCCTCAACGCACACTTCCTCTAAATCCCTAAACACAATTAGTGTAATTAATACTTAAGCTTATAACCCGAACGGGTAGTAAGACCCGGTGCTAAAAAAAATATCAAATGTACATGTGTTTAACGATTAACAGCAAATTAATGGGGCCTATAAAAGTTAAAACTATAAGGCCATCTTTATTAAGGTAATATTCGATTAAATTTGTTAACACCATACAAATCTTTACCGTGGGCATTCGGACAGAGGCGTCAGTCTCATATTGTCTGATCCTCCAGTGATGGGAAGGTCTGTGTTCGAACTATAGTCGGCCATGTTGTGTTTTTTTTATGAAGTGGCTTCTCACTTTTCTTCCACGCAAATGAGGGTATAAGCCTACTTTCATCATTTTTTTCCCTTTCTTCTCTTATCAAATATGTGGATATCACGGACGGGCTAGGCACAAAAAAAAAAGATAAACCATTTGTAATATGTATGTCAAACAAATTACCACGAATGTTTATAATAATATATATATATATTGGCTACATCAGGATATATATATATATATATATACTATCGGCACTATCACTAGGGAATATAAAAGGCACTCACTAGGGAATATAAAAATCAGGTAGCCTACTGATTTTCTTATATATATATTGTAAGTAGCCTACTGATTTTTATATTCCCTAGTGATTGTGCCGATAATCACTTACTTATATTCTATAATCTAATATATCAGGCTAAGGAGGATGAATGTCAATCAACGGGACCATCAATTGCCCTCAGAAGAGGGCAAACGAAAACAATCCAGATTATGGACAGCCGATATGGAGCTGTAGCCTCCCGTGTAAGAGCTAAGTACTCGTACAACCCTCATAGTTGCTTTGTACAAACACCGCCAAGCCAGTGCGGAACTTCGGAATTTTGAATTCGAATCTTGTTAAGATTCGTATTCGATTATAAATTTTGTATCTTAATATTGTAAGATTCGGATTTGATTCAAAATTTCTGAAGCTAGACAAATCCTAGATTCCGATTCGATGTGCTTAGCTCAAAATTCGAATTTGTAATTCAAACTTAACTAATAAATTAATATAATCAGACTGGAAACCAGTTACGTGTTAGTGTGAAGAGAGCAATTAACTCTAGTTCCAGTTTGTAAAGAAATCAAATGGTGGACAGTTGTTGGTGACAATTTATATTTTGTATTTGAAGAAAGTAGCTAGCATCACATTTTAGTAAATATTAATCAACCTTTACACTATGATTAAAAATTGGTGTGATCTTTATTTGATTTTTCACTTTTTGAGGTTAGTACTAATGATTACATTTTTTTATAAACCTAAAATATTTCTAGAATATGTATCAACATTAAAAAAAAAATTGTATTATTGGATATGATTGGAAAACTTAACATATTAAAATATCCAACACGGATTTGATTTTAAACACTATCATAGTAAGAATAAAATAAATTATTTTACTCGAATCTGAACGTATTTTTAAAATAAAATATTAGATCTCATTCTTTTTAAGCATAGGATTCAGCTAGGGATTTGATTGGAGGAAATAGATTTAGCATGAGATTTGATTCGGATTAGACTTGATTTTTTTTTTTAGGCATGAAGCTCAATTCATACTTGACCCCTAATTTTTTTTTAAGAATAAGATTTGATTCGGATTCGATTTGAGTCAATTGGTTAAGATTTGGATTTGAATGTAGATTAATTGAAAATTATGGATTCACACAGGCGTAAATACAAAGATATACAAAGTAGGGTTGTACAAACGTTGCTTTTTAAATGCGAAAAGAGTTGGAATCGTAGGAAAGTTGAAGCAGATGTTGAAGACAGATTTTGTTGTAGTCACATAGAGAATCTCTATTTCTATTTTTAAATGCTCTGTTAAGTTAGGTAAAGAGAAAGGCTTAGAGAAAGATAAAAAAAGAAAATAATCTTATTTTAACCTGACATAATTATCTGAAGTTATCTACGACTACGTTGAAGATATAGTTTAATCACTAGTCACTGTTAAAATTATGTTTAGTAACTGTTATAAAAATGATCATAATGTTAAAATATGTCATATTTGAGGAGATATTTCCAATATTTTCGTTGTATATCCTAGTTTTCTTCTTGCTTTTGAAATGTTTTAAAGAGGTGAAGATTAATGTGAGTGTCGAAGTTGAAGTGAAGAAGATTTGACCTTTTACCTCGACATTTTGAATCTACACACACCCCTACGATAGTATATGAATACGTGAACATAAATATTCTCTTTCAATTATCTATGTATACAGAGGTAGGACAAATTATTAGATTTAACAGGTCTTTTAAGTGATATTTTATTTATTATTTAAATGTTAGAAACAAAAAATGAAACAATATTTTCCTATTTTAGTATTATGTGCGCATGTAATTTTTCTTGATATACAATTTTAGTCTTTTTGATATGCTGTTAATAAGATTTTTACATATTTTAAATGTATTTTATTGTCATGATGCCATACTTGAAACACATTTTCAATCAAAACTACTTTAGTAGTGATTGTTTGTTGACAAATTCTTTTTTTTTTAACTATAGCTAACAGGTTTACAGTTCGGTTCATATTCAGAGTGACAAGGGAGGAAAAATGATAATCTTATCTCGCAAAAAGTTTTTCACAGAGATCGCATGAAGATATGAACACTTGAATAGTAGTTTTTGGTTCCAACCAAATTTAAACATATGATGCATGTTAATATTGCCAGTTAAGGTAGCAAAAATTCGAAATATAATAAAAAATATTTTAATGATATTAATAATAATAATAATAATAATAATTCAATATTATAATTTTTACTTAAAGAAAAAATATGATTGTATAAGGATATATTCGTGTATAATTGAGAAAAATCATGGTCTAGTCTAATAATGTGTCTTACCTCTTATTTTTTCTTATAAATCTAAAAAAAGTAACACTATAAATACCTTATTCTCTTAAAAGACGTATTTTCATAAGTTCATCCTCGATGTTTTAATAATTAGTGTTCGTATCTATGTTACTAAAAATTTCCCCACATGTGGTCCCGCATGCTTCAAGTAATTACATATTATGCAACTTTAACTCCAAATCCTCGATGAAGAACTTTCACCAAATACTTGTAATGCTCCGTTCTCTATCTGGAGCAACTTCTTTATAGAATGTTTGGCTACTTACAGTGTGGCCATCGACGCACACGCAAAATACATCCTTAACGACTTTCACTAATTAACATGAAAGGTAAGAAAAAAACCGCTCATCATATCAAATGTCGCGATCTATTTAAGGTAGGGATGTATGGGAGTTAAATGTAGTATTTTTGCAGTTTTTATATAAATAGAATTTTTTTATCAAAAGAAATCAAATATTTCTCCGGTAATAACATAGGCTAGAGTTTAATTTTCTTCACATGGTGACCTCAACAGTCCTTGAATATCTGTAGAGGGTGTCCTGGAATTTAGTGACAACATGCCTTCATGTAAAAAGTTTTTCATATAATGTTGCTATGTTCATGACAAGATATTCTACACCTGTTGATATCATCATGTGAACACAATTAAACTCTATGTTTCATTTCTTATTTTGTAAAAAGAAAAGCTATTAAAATTACATAAATATGGCCCTTAAATCACGTTCCTAAAGGCCCACCTTAGACCCCAATTTTTATAGGAAGCCTACTTCCGAACTTCAACATTGTTTGAGAATCACTAAAATTTGGCATTCTATAAATATGAATTATTTGATTTATTAAGTATAAAGTTCATCTAAAAGTTATCAAAAAGCTTCCTTATGCTCAACTGAATCATTAATTTTCACCTTATTAAACTGACTAATAATGTATAATCTTAATTATTTAGTCCTCAGTTTTTAATTTGTATTTAATAACTATAACATAAGTAATGCTTTGTTAAGTTAGCTGAATGACTCCTAGACAAGGAAGTATCCGTTTCTATCACATGGAAATGCCAATTATTATGAACTACATTAGCATCTGGGAAAAATTAAAAGCCTTACATGATTTAAGTAAAATGTACTCTATGGATATTTTAGAAATACCCCTAATTAACCTTTTAAGGTAGCAAGCTTACCTAGCATTAGTTCCCTATGGGATAGTTTAGATAGGGTCATAGTGTAATCTTTAAAGGTAAGACTGTTATGTTACCATCCAGGATAAACGGAGTGTACATAAAACAAATGTTTTAGTTAAGCTACACATATGTAGGCCTATGTTTTATTATGAGTTTTTTTTTAAAATTTATTGTTTTGTATTCTTCCCTTGGGATATATCTTTTATTTTTTGCCATCTGAAATCACTTAACATTCTCAGTTCAGTCTTGAATTTCCGTTTTTTTTTGGGATCTTCCCATTAAGAAGGTTATCTTACAAGGATTGTCTAGTTACTTACAACATTTTCCTCTAAGTTTTATAAACAGGGCCCAGATTTTGAAGACATGTCATCTTTTTACTGGTACATTATAGAAAATGCTCTTAAGTATGCCTATATAAATTCTGTTCATTGTCCCCTCTTTGTAGAAATGTATATTTCAAGGTCATTTTTGTGCAATTTTGAAATTTTAGGTAATTATATTTTTTTGTTTTAATTCTTTAGGAGTCATTTTGAAGCATTTTTAGGAATTTTTGAGTCATTTTAAGGTATTCATGTTAAAAAAGTATATTTTTGAATACTATCAATATTCTTTGAATGCATAAATTCTCAAACAATTTTTTTTTTCAAAACAAAGTTGTCGGAATGAGAAGATAATGTTGGCACTTAACTTTGTATCTCTTTGCTTGTTTGGTTGTAAAATACACCTATATGATATAGATTATAATTATTAATCTAATGGGGTAGGGATGAGGAAAGAAGGATTTTAGAGGTAATCTAACAACTTTTGCCTAGAAGGAGGGTGGGGTAAAAAAAAAGGAAAGGACACCATTAGTAGGCCCAACCGCAATTTTAGCCCCGGTCTCCCATAATTAGCAGTCCAGTCTAAAACAAGAGTGACGCCTTAAGCCATTCGGCCACCGATGTAGATTAAAACGCAATTAAGAGTTGATTTTGTATCCCACCTTTACATTACAAAAAACCCACAGAGTCCCTTCTACCTGCGACATAATTTCGTCCCCGACTGTACCAACACACGTTCACCTCGCCACCGGCTGTATAATTTGCTAACGCCGTGTCTTCTCCTGCCGACCCGTTTATTTATCCTCATTATTGTCGCTAGGAGCAGCCGTGCTGTTGCGAATGTGTAGCAAGTATTCCACGCGGGGGGATCAACCAGACCAGCCTTTCATAAAGTGGAATAGGCTAGACATGAGCGCGAACTCCAATAAACAAGAAGAGGAGACAAACATTGCCCAAGTTCGAATGCACATGGCTGATGCTTACAGAATGGAAGTACGAGAATAAACTTAAATCATGGACCTACACTTTAGGTCGCACCATGATTTTAAATCGTACCTTAAAGTGTCGTTTTGCCATATTAGCCTATGTTAACGAGAGAAGTGGTATTATATTATAACTAGTAGCTATGTGAACAGTAGACCTTACTTCCTCCATGTTATTATCGTTACTACAGTCTTACTAGTAGTTCTGTGAACAATAGACCTCGCTTCCTACATGTTCTTATTGTTACTACAGTCTTACTAGTAGTTCTGTGAACAGTAGACTTCACTTTCCATGTTCTTATTGTTACTACAGTCTTACTAGTAGTTCTGTGAACAATAGACCTCGCTTCCTCCATGTTATTATTGTTACTACAGTCTTACTAGTAGTTCTGTGAACAGTAGACCTC
>CABFWB010000486.1:191937-222796 GCA_902151455.1 Timema bartmani | reverse complement strand
GGCGCATTTAGACCAAGCGAGCGAATGCTCATTCTTCCCCCACTACGCTTAAATTCTCTTGGTGTAAACGTGTAGTGAGCATTCTTTCGGTGCGCTAGTATGTTCTAGTATATTCGCCCAAAATGGGAATGAATGCTCTAAGAATGCTCGCTCGGTTAGTCTAAACAACGAAAGAGTGCACGAACAGTTGCTTGGAGCATTCCTTCGGGTTCACACGCGCTCGCTCGACTGAGCGGTTTTATCAAAGGATTCTTTGGTTCGGTTCGCGTTCGCTGTTCTATGAATAGTTCTTTTGGTGTAAACGAGTTTAGTAGCAGTTTGTTAAATCACCGTTTACACTAAAAGAGCACGAACGAATGCTCTTATTCTTGCTCTATGGTCTTGTTCGTTTGGTCTAAACCCACCTTTAGAATTTTAAATTTAAATCACTTAAGACGAGCTATCAAACAAACAAAACATTTTTGAGTGGCCACCATATTAAAACTAGTAACCAGATTGAAAAAAACTCTACACACAATTCATTCGGCCTACGGTCAAAGAATTTTCATACAAAATTTTGTTAAAATTCGTTCAGTTATTTTGGAACAGTCAGACAAACATATTATTAATCAGCCGCTATCTTGAAATAGATACTAGGACCGAAAAATCTTATTTATAAGTTGTTTGGCCTAGGTTCAAAGAATGTCCCTACCGAATTTGGTATAAATGGGTCAATGCATTTGACATTTATTACGGAACAGGTATCCGGACAAACAGATGAAATGCCAAAATGTAAAGTTAAAAGAGAACCTGGATACACTTGGTCAATAATGAGTAAGAACATTTTTTTTAAATAAAACTAGATCCTCGGTTTAGTGTCTTCGAGAAAACAGCGTAGTAGTAATCATAATAATAGCTTTTTTTTTGCAGCTTCTAATGTAAAAAGTTTGGCACATACTCTTCCATCGCTAGTCGACCATGTTAGCAGCAGAATTTAAAGAGATGGATGAGTCGTGTTCGTCTTGCGATCCTCCCAGCAGGAAACGTCGTTTGTTCTAACCCCAATCATTCATAAGTTCCCCCTCCTATTTCTCCCCTCCTACACACATCCTTCCTTCACTCAGTCAAAAGTTCATTTATAATATGAAGACTCGAATGGCTTATCTACATTCCTTACACCCACAAATAATTTTGGAGGAAGCTATATTGGACCCTCAGGTATGTCGGAGGAACTATTTACACGACTCATGAATTGTTCCACAAAGCTGCGTTGGCTTTTTTTTTTTAACACCCGGATCCACAGACTAAACATTTGTATGGTACGATCCAGCCCCTAGAATTTAGGATAAGTGGCGTCATTTTTTATCATAAAAAATTATTTTAGTATTAAGAACCTAAAATGAAGGCAGGCATCATTATATTTCAGCCTCTGATAGTCCAGATGACGTGTAAAAAGGTTCTAAAAAATGTTGAGCAAAGACTGCAACCTCATGATTACAAATGCATTTCTTTGCAGTAAAGCTTGATTTAATAATGTAAAACCTATCATTTATAATTATATTACTACTAGTAGCATATTTTTTACCAGGTTTATTTTATTTACACCGATAATTCACTAGATAAACTGACTTACTTTTATGACACAGCAGATTTTTGGGGAAATACATAATAACTATTTTAACAAGATGCTTTTCGAGTTATTCCATGTAAACTCAAAAGCAATAGTTTGCTACTTAGGTAAGTGTGATTATTTACGTGTTAATTTATCTCCTGTTATTTTATAAACGTAATGTTATTTGAATATATCTGGCGAAAAATTTAAAGCCAATCCTAAATTTGAAAAATCTTTTCTGAAAGTTAAAATAAAAGCAACCAGATCCATATTGTGCATCTCTCACTTTTGGAAGTTGGTTTAAATTTCAAGAGACGAAACCTGATTACACTGATATTGTTTGTCAATATTGGCCGCTTTAAATTTATTATTTTATATTCGCTTGGACAGGGATGGCCAGCATTTTTTTTAAGAAGGTCTCGAACCCAGGAATGGCTTAAGGGTTTCATGTGATCCTAGGTGAGACTTAAAATTTGTACCACAGTTGTTTTCTTTATAATGTAATTAAACCTCACCCTCTGCGTGAAGTGAAATAATAATAATAATAATAATAGGGTGTCAAAATACCAAACAAAAACGAGATTAAAAATATACAAAATAAATGGTTTGCTTCCCTCTCCCCACCCCAAATAGATGTGCGCACAAAAGGTATCCCTTTTTCCCTTCCTATTCTATTAATATTTTTGGAAGCTTCTAATTAAACATCGAAATGATTCATCGACAAAGCGACCTTGAATGTCACAAAACCATAAAAATGATTAAGTTGTTAATATAATATTAACATATATAGATATTCTTTAAATTAGACAAAATATATTAAATGTTATTTTTTTATTTAGAAATAATTAATAGCTTATTTAATTTAAATAATTATTTTTTTAAACACAAAAAAAAAGTTTTGTTTGAATGCGCTTCTAGGAACTTTGCGCCCTAAGCGACCACCTCTCTCAAAAAAACAAACAAAAAAAACACGCGTACCTGGACCTAAACCCCCACCCCTAGCATTTATGTGTGTGCGCACCATATCTTACTACCCGTCTGGGATATTCACATCTTTAAATATTAGACTCTAGAGGTAATGGACCCACATTTGCGTAAAGTAAAGAGTGCACAACTCATTCTCAGCTTACCCGGTTGGGATTCAAACCCCGTCCTCTCCCGTCACTGGCAAACCAGACCAGATGGGGTTGACGACTTGGCCCACGTTACCACATAAATTGGCCTCATCCCCAACTGTTTGATGAAAATACCAGAATGATTGTTATCTAAATATCGGTAGTCTCATTTTCATAGGTAGGATCTTATTTGACAGCTAGAAAAGCTACTAATTTTCTTTTATGTACTCATACGTTAAGTCACGTGGTTTTCAGCTGTAATTTTAATATATATATATATATAATCATTATAAAAATAACACTTAAAAAACTCCATGACGTCATCCTGCAATCGAGCCATACCGATCGAGCGGCCGCCATCTGTTGGTGAAGAGAGTGACAACTTCTGCGGGTAGAGGTTGTCATGTGGTCAGCACAATGAGGCCTTTGGCCGTTAATCTCAGTTTTATAGACCAGAGCTGCTACTTTTTTTTTTCTTTTTTTTTTAAATTCAAGTAGCTCCTCATTTAAACTCACGAAGCTGAGTTGACCCATTGCTTCACATAGAATCTGAACTAGCTGGGGATCGAACCCGGGACCTTTAGATATGTAGCTATGACCACTAGACAATAAAGGCGGTCCAAAATGACAATAATAGAGTAGAATGTTATATATTTTAATCATAAAAAAAGTTTTAATTTTCTTAAAAACTCTTTCTATGAAGATTGGACTGTATATAAATGGCTGTAGCTTTCAACAAACACTACTATATTGTTTCATCGGACTGTACCCTGATGGTGTGTAAGATGTCAGGGGTTCGAGGGTAACAAATTACCTTAAGAGCTGAGAGTCCGGGATACTCAGGTACGTAATATTGTACAAGAGGCACGGACATGGAGGAATACATGCTATGTTATGTCCGCAGGAGTCCTCGAACATTGTCGTGTAAGGTATAGGAGCGCTTCAACACAACCGTATAAATAATATGAAGAGTACAGGGGGGGAAACTCCCATTTTAACTCGCATTGAGTTGGTGCTTCCATCTCTTAGACAATCGTGATAACTTTTTAAAGCACTTTAGATTATCTTAAGAAGAAGTCTCTATCTTATTTAAATTAATTTTAAAAAAAATTCTGGCGTCCTTATGGGGTTTGCGAAATTAAAGTTGCTGTCCTGGAAAATCGGTGTGATGTGACTTTCCCCCCTTTCCCCACCCTGCACACTCTTTATCAACTGCACCTGTTTCTTTAACTAAGTTTGACTGGAAGTGACAAAGGATGGAATTAAGTACCTTTTGTTCTGCGATTCGTCCCATCAACATATTGAGTTTATGGTAGGAATTTTTGTAGGAGGAACCTTAAAGAATTAGTTTTAAAATTTTTTCGGTCAATATTGATAATATTCTACTATATTATTACACAGGGCCCGGATTTTGATGGCATGTCATATTTTTTTTTTTTGGTCCATCAGAGACAATACTTAGTTGTACATGAACTCTGTTCGTGATACCCTGGTTGTAGAAATGCATATTTTATAGGTCGTGTTTTGGTCTTTTTTGCCATTTTAGATTTTTAGGTCATTTTTATTGCTTTTTTGTTAATAATGCAATTTTTAAGCATTTTTTTGGAAAGAAAATTTTAAATTGTTTGAAAATGACTTTAAAAAGGTTATATATATATATATATATATATTATATGAATTATCGGTGTTTTAATAAAATATTAATATTCAAAGATAAGATATTTTACCACAAACTTGTTGACTGAAGAAGATAATGTATGAGTCCAAATGAAATTTGTGCCCCTTTGCCTGTGTGCTTATAAAATCCACATTCCTGGTGAGTCACTCACAATACCATGTCTGGAAAGGGGTGCAGGGGGATGGGGAGATATCACTTTTAAAGCAGTCATTAGTATTCCGATGTTAAGTAGAACACATGATTTTAGCTGTCAAAAGATTTTAAATGCATAGTTTTCATTTATAAAGTGCACGTTATATTTATTCGTTTGCAATCATTTTATGTGTATTTAGAATGCCTTAAACCAAACCATCTAAAGCGAGTCATTTGAGGCAAATTATTACTGAATTCGGAGAGGATATTTTTTCTACAGAGAATGAAATACTTTTCTATAAAATATGTGAAGTGAAAATGGCTGGCATCAGATAAAAGATTTAACCATTGAACAGCATATCACTCGCAACAAACATGTCCGAGATATCCCGAATATCGATAAAGAGAAAACCTCTAAATTATTATTTGCGCAAAATGCATTCACGAATAAAGGAAAATTTCAACATTTTATAAAGATTTGTGTGACGTTCTGGTATCTGTGAGTATTCCTTTGTGGAAAATGAGCAATGGGACTGTATACGGGTCATTCTACTCCAGACGAGTCCACACCGAGGAAAAACTGGAAATGGACAGACCAGGAGAGATATTTTTGCTTACCTGTCTAATGTAAATCCTAACTCTTGTAATAAATACATCATACAATGGAATTTAAATCATATTTTGTAGGTAATTTTTTGCAAATTTAAAGTCATTACTTAGAGTTTTTTGCGTCATTTTATAGATCATTTTTTGGCAATTTTAAGGCCTTCAAAATCCGGGCCCTGATTTTTATTAGTGTTATTTTATAGGTATTGATATTATCCATCAAAAGTGACCACTTTATATCTCGTGTCTTGAAGTATGAAAACATGAAAGTAGATCAAATAATTTTTTCTAGCTGTCAGATATGCCCATTTGTAGGAAAAGACGGGTATAGCTTGTGTGTGCTAATAGCTATATGAAGCACCCAAAAATAGCACACCTACGTAAGAGGCCATCAATTTACATCAACAAAAGAGTGAATTTAATAAGAGGTGTGAAATACAAATACAAATATGAGCAAATACTGAACATAATATTTATATTTGAATGGTACTCAGATTTTTTTTTTTAATTGATGAAAGAGGGAATAATTGTACAGAAATAATTATATATGTTTGGGATTTATCTAGAATAATTAAAGAGGGTATCACTAAGAACATATTTGTTTTTATATTTTTAATACTTACGTTTGGTTAAATTCTAAATTGGTTTAATGTTGTGTTGGAAAATGATTTAGAGTAAAAGGATCTCTAAAAAAAATTTGAGTTAGATAAAATACATTAAAATAATTTGTAAAAAGAATATTAAAAAAATGGTTCAAGCTTAATTATAAAAATTGGCCTGTTTGCACGGAGAAGATTTAAAATTCGGTCAATGTTTGTGACTTGTTTGGGTTTTTGGCACATTGAATTACTATAAGTAGCAGGGATAAGGAGCGTGGAGGGAGAATGGGAAACTCTGAGTTAAAATCTTAGTTGGAAAATTACTCCCCACCATAATTGAATTTGAATCCAGACCTTCACGAACGACAAACTCTTTTACAAATAGTATTTGGGCCTACATTTTTATGTACACTACTCGATTTGCTCGTTGGGGGCTTCGCCCCCAAAACCCCGGTGAGTTTTCCTTGCAAGTGGATGTAAACTAATGTAATTCCAGCTTTGTTTTGAACGTAACAACTTAAAGTTACCGGTATTGTATTCTCTATACCGTACCGACTTTAAAGTTGCTCCACCATTTTGATTTTTTTTCGGGGGTTAAATTTTTTTTTTTTTTTTTAACTTTTTGGAATTTTCCAGTCGGTTACAGGCTAGAAGCTATAAGTTTGCCAAATTTAAATTTTCTAGCTCATCTGGAAGTGGGTAAACATTTATGTCTGTGAGTGAGTGAGTCAGCCAAGTGGCTTTATAGTAGTATAATTTTATATACGCTATTGCAACCTGGAATCAAACCAGGGTCAATCAAACGTTGTGGTTGACCTCCCTACCCACTAGGGCCACAGGGGAGGGATTTACGTCACTATTCTAGCCTCGCCTGTTATCACTAAATATGACCAGCACGTCACGCGGGCGTCAATAAATTATCTTTGGGGAGTACCTCGTCTTTTCATGCTGCGTGCAGTCTTCGTCAGTGTTGCCAACTTTTAGATTTTGAAATCTCTTGCACGATATGAATAGTACTTGTACACTGGATAGTACTTGTACGATCAGGAGTATTTCGTTTGGATCTCGGTGGGGTATAAATTAATTTTAATGTGGTGCGAAATAATTTTTGAATATATTATAATTATTTCAGACCTACGTGCTAATATCGCCATTTGTATACTAAGTATTTAAAAAAAATATATAAACCATATAAGTGTTTGTTATTTTAAACAGTGATTAAGTGGGTATCAAGCAAAATAACCCTGGAAAATAAGTGAAACTACCTTTCCCGGCAAATTGGCAGGCCCTTTCACTCTCGCTCATAGAAATTCTCGTGTCCTGACATAATTAGTTGGTGGTTCAGAAAGAGCATGTTAAATACCTCGAATAAATAAATAAGTTGATATCGCCTATGTGTTAGGTTTGGCCAAAATTCATCATCTTCATTTTCTGATAGGCTCCTGGAAACAAAAGCACAGTCCAATTTTCATGTGAAGGGCCCTGTAGGATAGATAAAAAAATCTTTTTTTGAGCACCGCATCTTACTACCTGTTCAGGTCGTAGGCATATTTACTAACTACGCTAATGAATTAGGGATGAATAAGGTTGAATTTAGAGGAAGTGTTTTGTATGGAGGGGGAGTCGAAAGCTATTTAGAAAAATAAAACCACCCTTAGTATACATGACTGGGATTAAAACCCCGATCTCCCTGACATCTGCAGCCTAATATATTGTGAGAGTGACGCCTTAGACCATGCAGCCACCATAGCAGGTCTAAAAAATTTGCAGAATCTAGTTTCACATATTCATACGTCAGTCCATGTGATCTGTGGCAATAATCTTTGTTAGATATTATATCAATACCAATAAAATAACACTAATGAAAACATTTATTTTCTATAACAATTTAAGCATAAAAAATATGTCTGTATTTCCCAAAATCCCTTTGCTATTAAAATCGGACTGAAGTAGATTGCCGGGGAAAATCCAACTCTTTTTCAAGTTCGTTTACCATCACTTGAGAAGAGTTGGCAACCATGGTCTTCTTCCTAGGCGTGGACCCTCCTAACGGGCCGGTGGAGGAGGTCTTATCTGTCAGGTCACGGGGTGAGGTCTAAATTTGGTCATCCCCGGTCCGAAACCGGCCACTTTCGCTTTCCTTGGCGTAGTTGATGATCACGATCATTACTCGCCAGTGAGGTCAATTCCCTAACGACAGGACTCGTGGCGCCCGTGTCGTATTTTATACGTTCATTTATATACTTTTTTTTTGCATTTCCAAGGTGGTAAAAGGAACGAGATTTAAGGTCAGTGTGTTTGCAGTTTTTAATAGCAAAACTCTTTTTTTTTGCCAAAGTAAATAAAATATTGCCCCGGTACAAACAAAGAGTTAAATTTTCTTCACATGGTGATATCAACAGTTGTTGAATATCTGTCATGAGATGAAAAAACTTTTTAAATTAAGAAAAAAGTTGTCATTAAATTCTAGGACATCCTTGACAGATATTCACCCTGTGAAGGAAATTTAATTCTATGTTTGCACTGAAGCAATATTTGATCTATTTTGACTAAAAAAAATGCTCTGATATAAAAACTGCAAAAGTAGTAAACATTTTTTCGCGTCCACTACATGCCCACCTAAAGGACGGTGCCTATCCGTGACGTCACGGCAAGTGTCGAGATATGATTTCCCATGTCAATGAATTTACGTTCTGTTCGACAAGCTTTAAAGATACAAGTATAACATTGAAATATAAACCATAAATTCTTAGATAATTGTCTCAAAATTAATATTTTGATCGTAAGTTTTTTTTGTATAAACGTAGATTTTTTTTTTATAAATCGTCTACAGCTCAGGTTATTTGGTTTATTCCTGTCAGGATGTTGATTAAAAAAGTTCATGGAAGCTTATGCCTATCTAGAAAAGGAAATAAGAAAAATATAATTTTGAAATGCAAGTCATTGCTGTACAGGTATAAAAAAAATAATAAAAATGAGTGTTTATACTCGAAAGCGGAAGAGAGACAGTGCTATTAGGAGGTCGACTAGAGGCTTCACTGGATTAACTGCTCATTTCCTTCCCTCTATTTCTATTTCGTACATTAGTGTCTAAGCGTGACAGTGTTTAGAGTGTTTAGGTTCGGCAAGCTAAGACGCAACGTGCTTCACAAAACAACTTAGAAATCATCACGTAGGCAACGTCACTGAGAGGTTTCCACATTCCAGTTTTTTGTTGTTGTTGAGGTTTAAATAATAATTACTAACCATTAAATAAATGGTTGTAGGAGACTTGAGGGACATAGCCTAACGATGGTTCGCGATTATTATCGGGTGACTAATTTATTCCTCTTCTGATCCCAAACTGGTTTGAGCCCGTGTGGTATAAAGTATGTTCTCGTACAGGAGTAGATAATTCAACGCTGTAGGTCAGTGTTTCTCAAACATTCGCCAGTCGCGTACCCTTTTCGGGGCCACGCTTCAAATAAATATAAAAAGGAAGCCAAGATCTGCTATCTTGTTGAATATAAACGGTAGTTCAAATAATTTTAATAAACTGTAAACATAAACTAAACAAAGCTGTTGACAGAAAATAAGAAAGGCTTATAAAAGTCTATGAAATCACGTCAAAAATCTGAGTTAACTTGTTTATTGACCAAATTAGCGAGGTCTGGTTTTAACTTGACCATTTGGCATTTCATCTGTTTGTCTGTCTGTCTGTCTGTCTGTCCAGATGTTTGTTCCGCGATAAATGTCAAATGCGTGGACCAATTTTAACGAAATTTTCCAGGGACATTCTTTGCTGAACAACTTAAATACATGACTTTTCGATCTGTTTATCTGTTCAAAGATGGCGGCCACTCAAAAATCTCTCTATTTGTTCTGCAATAACTGCCAAAAGTGTGGACCAATTTAGCAGGGGTATAATTAATATTTGCGTATAATCCGAACGAGTACCAAGACGTGACGAAAAAAAGTAAATATTTGAAACACCGCTTAATTAAGGGTGTTACATGGGGGAGCACTGAAAGCGTTGCAGCTGTTTCGAAATTCTGGATTATTTACGAAGTGGTTTGATATTTCTTAAAATGGTTTTCAACAAAATTTAGGCTTAAGTTTTGACCAGTTAAAGAGTTTACACTTTAAATTTAAAGTTTAAAAAATGTTTGGTAGCTTATATATAAAACCTTAAAAAACAATCCCGCATTTGCTTTAAATCTTCTGTTGTAACCCTATAAAAACATGACTTTATTTGATAGAGGATGGCTAGTTCTAGGTCTATATCGTTTTACTTTAATCTCAGAAGTACAAATATTTGGCGTAAAGCGTAGCTGAATTAAAAAAAATTTAAACTTAAAATTTAAACTTTATATTTAGATAGGGACCTGTTGATAGCTTTCCCCTACAGTTTGGTGAATACCATATTTAAAAATATAAAGCCACTTCTTCAAAAATGCGGGATTTCCAAACGCATAAAACGCCCTCGCCATCTAACAGCCTTAACACTTAAGATGGTGATGTAGGGAACGCGAGAAAAGGCCAGTGTTTTTCCAGTTTTATAGAAAAAAAATTTGTTTTTGCCAAAATTAATAAAATATTGTTTCAGTATGATTAAATTAATGTTATTTGATATACTTGACGCGCAATATTTAATTACAAAGCTGTTTCAGCAAAACCACTTTTAATCAATCCAACAGACAGCCCACACACACGTATAGTAAGAGAAAACAGCACTTTTTTTTTCTTTTTTTAACGCAGCAATGGGTTACACACCTTAAGGCCCTTTGTAAGCAATAATAAACCTACTTCAACACACGGGCATGAGGAAAACGCGTTTAGTTTGTCCACTTTACAGTCCTCAAACGTATGGATTCCAGTCAAGGTAACTACCGTAACCAAGTAGGAGGTATGCAGAGTAGCAAGTGCTAAATAAAGAGTTACATAATGACGAGAAGAGGGGAAGGGGGGGGTAAGGTATCATGGTAATTGTATATATACCTGTTGATCGACCTGTACTATAAACAACTGGATACCCACCGGACTAGTGGTAAGGGAAAGTTGTTTTTGTTTGGTTGCTATGACCAGGCCCGCACGAGTTATTAGACCTTGATTATGTTGGGCTCATGGACACGGCTACACTATCACTCGATTACGTTGAGAGTGGGCGCTTACGGATTAGGTTGGACACACACACTATCTATCTTAACTTGATTGATGTTCATTGTTTTTAGGACGAGGAACCCCTCAACGTGACGATAAAATTCATAAAATAAATATAAAAGTAGAAATATAATGAATGTTACGCCTTTGGTAGAACGCTAAAATCATAAAACTTACTTCATCGAGGGCCATAAACAGACAACATTTTGAGTGAAAGATAAAACTGTGTCTTAATTAAGGGGAATGAAAGGCCAACGTGAAACTGTAGATGATAACACATTATCTTAAAAAAAAAAATGGTGAAGTGAAAAAAACACAATATATATTCCCTACACAGCTTTTCAGAATATTTTATACCACTATAAATTTGTTGGTACACACTGTTAGCCTAAACCTCGGCCACAGCGTATCTTAAGTGATCACTGACAGCATAAATGGTAGCGACAAGGTTTTATTTGAATTAAGTTTTTAACGTCCAATTTCTTAAGGTGCTTAGAATAGTAGAGCAGAAATTCATAAACGCCAGAAACCAAGTGAGTTTATAAGATTACTGTGTGGAGCTGTCTGGTAGTAGGAAAACAAACAGGGGAGAAGGAAAATACAAATGTCAATACAATAATTTATGTTGTAAGCCCTTATTAAATTGCCTCGTTCGATTCACAAATATTCATTCTGCGCTCCTATACCAGCTACCTCACATTTACCTGAAATTTAGGTCTTAGTGATCAAAAGAGATAAGTTATGTGAATTTTTGGATTTTTCAAAATTAAAAATTTCAACTTTTTAACTAATTTTACACCCGTTTCGGTGACCGCATAGTTTAAGGCGCTAATCTCACAATAGACTAGACAGCTGATAACGGGGAGATCGTGGTTCGATCCCAGTCGGGTGTACTTGGGGTGGTTTTTCCACTATCTACTGAGCTAAGGATCCCGGGTTCGATTCCCAGCATGGACGAAAAATGTATCATTGGTGAAATGTGAGTTTCCCCTTTCATGGCGATGAATTAACGGCTGGGGGCTGGCTGTTGTGTCTATTTCTAAATTTAAGTTAGTGTGTAGGTCTTGTGGTGATATAATCAGCTTTTTCACAAAGTGAACGTTAAATACCTCAAATAAATAAATAAAAATTAATTATTTTAAACATTTTAGAAGAGTTTTAATAATTTTAAAAGCATGATCTATAAATTACAGATTTTCATCAGTTTACCTAATTGAATTTAATACTTTACCCTTGTCCCACAAAATATTTGAATATAAATTGTAATGAACGGAGCTGATTTTAGGATCATATATCTGACACGCTCCCGTATGTGTGATCACATCCATTACAAATATTAATTACCTATGTTCAAGTAAACGTAATAAACTTGAAAATATGTCACTAACTGTGACGCTTATGAGATCTCGACTGAAGTTTGGCAGTAGAGAAAGAGAAAGAGAAAGAGAGAGAGAAAGAGAGAAAGAGATGGAATACGGTGCCTGGTCAGTTCGTGTACGGTGGAAAGTGTTTTCTAACTGGACCTGTCATTCCACGGTGTTTTAACCCACTGACTCCGATTCCACCTGCAGCGAAAACTAAGAGTTCGTAAGCAGCACAGGAAGGATGACCTTAAAAGTGAATTATGAGATATTTTAAAGTTTTGGTTCTTCACATATCAGGTGTATTTTCTTTCGATATATTTATATCAGGGGTTGGTAACCATTTCTGGAGCTCAATTGACTTTACAAAATTATCAAAGGTCCCGTGATCACCCATGGTGTCTATACCCTAATTTTGCTAAATTTTTTTTGTCTAACCATCTTATATATTTTCTTTAAATTCAATATTTACTCAAATACTTAAGTTCCTACCTTTAATAATAATAATAATAATAATAATAATAATAATAATAATAATAATAATAATAATAATAATAATAATAATAATATTGCTAATAATAATAATAATAATAATAATAATAATAATAATAATAATAATAATAATAATAATAATAATAATAATAATAAACCTCCATAGCGTTAGCTCGCAAGCGAGCTATACCAACCGAGTGGTAGCAGCATATTTATGAATTTAGTGCCAATATTTGCGGATAGAGGGTGTCATGTGGTCAGCACAACGAAACTTTCGCCCGCTATCCTAAGTTTTCTAGACCTAAACTGCTTTTTTTTTTCTCAAGTAGCTCTTCAATAATTGTCTTCATGAGGTTGAGTCTGAACCCATTCCAGACCTACTGCAAGCGCTGGGGATCAAACCCGAGACGTCTGAGTCTGTAGCCAGGGTTTATTACCGCTAGACTCCAAAGGCGGTCTTTCACTATAATGTATAAATATAATAAAATGTATATTTTAGTATTGAACTATTTAATTTACTTGTAACATTACCGATAATGACCGATCAGGTCTATTTTGAGCCCAGCTGAACTTGGTGACCTTGGGGTAAAGTGATCACCTCAGGACCCGATGCTCGTGGGTTAAAACCTAGCCGCGGACAAAGGATTTTTCTTGAGCGATAAAAAAAAATCTTTCTTTATAGGGGAAATAAAGCCGTCGAGTTCATGTCGATTGTGGCATGCCTGAAAGATATGTGAAAATACCTTTCTCGGCAAAATTGGTAGGACCTTTAAATCTCGCTCATAGAAATTCTTGTGAAGAGATATAATCAGTCAATTCAGAAAGTGCACGTTAAATATCTCAAATAAATAATAACAAAAATTTTGGTCACACTCAAATATTATTCAAAAGAACTTGAGTACTTTAGATTACTCAAAGATGTTCTTTTAATGACGATATAGTTTTCTTACGCGATCGACTGAAACTTGATTCTAGATCGACCAGTTGCTGATCTATACTAGAGTATGCGTGTTTTAAGGGAACTGTTAACTTGAGCGCTAAAGAGGATTGCACACGTTCAGATGTTACTTGATACTGTATTTAAATGGTGGTTTGCCATTTCAAAATCTTGTTTTCGCCAAAAATGAAGGTGAAACATATCTATAGCCATCTATAGTACTATTGAAACCTTACGTTTTAAGTTACATAAATTAATAATGGCGTGTATTAAAATGTACAACAACAAGCTTGTTTACAATGATCAATTACCCTAATTGTCGCAGTTCTCAGGTTAAGGTAGAGATTGTAGGGAACTGAGTCTAGCTATCCTTTTACATTACAATTTGAAATGAAATTTTAAGGTGTGTTGCATAGTTTTTTGGAGTAAAATGTTGTTTTGTGAATCATATCTTAAGGTGGGAGGGAAGAAGACGCGTGAAAAGGCAAGTGCTGTTGCAGTTTTTATGACAGTTCTTTAATAGCACTCAAGGGTGTCCTGTAATTTAATGACAACTTTTTCTCTTCATTTAAAAAGTTTTTTCAATAAATTCCTCTATGCTCATGACAGATACAACTGTTAATATCACCACGTGTAGAAAATTAAACTCTTTGTTTCTACTGGAGAGATAATTGATTTATTTTGGCAAAATAAAAATTGCTATAGGGCAAAAACTGCAAGAAAAAGCTGACCTTTTCTCGCACCCCCTACACTCCTGCACTAATACACTAATACACTAATAAGGAAGGCAGTATTTAGATTAAATATAGGTCTACTCCCATACCCAAGGCGGTAGAGGGGGAGAAACAATTTAGGAAAAAACACCCTCAGTACACCCGACCTAAGTTCTAGCCCCAACCTCCCTATTACCAGCAATATAGTAGGGCGCATGAGTGACGACTTTGACTGCGTGACCACCTATGCACACGCTAACGACGAACTGAAGCTAATCTAACATAAAGTAAATAGCATAATCATTAATCAATATATAATGTTCTGGATACAGTCGTCACTGATATCACATTTTCAACAAGTTATAAAATAACACCTGGATACGGGAATCGAACCCGGGATGCTTGGGCAATGCTCTACCATTGAGCTATCCGGGAATAGTCCTATGTTCAGGATCATTCTTCACTCATATAGGGTCCCTACATGATCAGTCAAACTGTCAGCCCTAAGACTGTCAGTATGAATCAGTATTTACAACGAGACCATACATGGTCAGTCTTCGTATCATTATTTTTATCAGTCTCAGCTCCAACGTGCAACAACATGGATAGTAAGAAAAAGGCGTGGGCAGTCTATGTTTGATACTGAGACTGAAGGAAATAATGACAAGCGCGCGCACATGGTCAGTCCTACGGTCAGTACCACTGTCAGTTTCTTCCAGCACTTGCAAGACTGACGGACTGAGACTGATGTGATCAGAACATTCGGATCACATCAGTATTTTCGTAAGTCCGTCCATCAGTTCATCAGTTCTGTCCGTACACGATCAGCAGTCAGACAGTCTTGCAAGTGTTAGGAGAGACTGACAGTAGTACTGACCGTGTGCCCGCGCTCTCGTCAGTATTTCCTTCAGTCTCAGTAGCAAACACAGACTGCACAAACTTTTTTCTTATCGTTGCACGTTGCATGTAGGAGCTTAGACTGATAAAAATAATGATACGAAGACTGACCGTGGACGGTCTCGTTGTAAATACTGATTCATACTGACAGTCTGACTGATCTTGTAGAGGCTCTATTATGAGCAAGGGGCAATCCTAGATAGCTCGTCTTTAAATTATGGTCAAGGGTACCGCCTTCAATTCCTATGTTCAAGTGTCATTTTACATATATAATTCGAATGCTGCCTCTTAATACTTTTTTTTTTTAGAAATATAGTGTTTAACAGACCCCAAACCAAACGGGGCAACACGCATAGCTTGGATTTACTTGACTCAGCTCTCAACTTATTCAAGCTCCACCAGAAGGAAGTTTTTTTAAAATTTAATTGCAGAGCACGACACTGAAAACAAGTGCGACATAACTGCTGACTCGTGGAAGGTACGCACGATTCAAATAAACATGGCAGAAGCGTACGCGCCTAAGACGGACACTTTCGGAGACTTGTAAGCATCGTCTTTAGCCGTCCTGCGGGGTACTTCTGTTGCGTGAGATGATACAGTGATACCGACCAGCCTCGTGATAAGAGGTCCCGGGGGATGTTTCTTGAAAGGGAAATAATTCCCACTGTCACTAAGGTTTGGTTAATTAAGCTTAAGTCAGGTCAAGATCTTAATAGGCTCCACCCTGTCATATTCACTACCATCGTCTCACCTCATCGGGACATGAAAAGAATCCCTCCAAAAGGATGTATGATTAGTATATTCGTGTGTCCCCTAGCCAACGGTACATTAGTACCTACTGGCTAATCTTCCCGCAAACTGAGCTACAGATTGATGTAGCCCAGACACGCCATTGTTATAGTAATAATATTGATATTATTAATAAAATAATAATTATTGTTAATATGTATAGTAATAATAATATTAATAATTATTATTATTGTTAATATTTATAATAAAAATAATAATAATTATTATTATTCAGTGCTACCGCACGTCTGTAAAGTGACAAATACAGGGTGGATACAACATTTATAATATTAAATTCCCTGAATTTTTTCAGGTTTTACAGATATTATATATATATTTAATTTTTAGTAATATATAATCTTTTCCCAGTTTTTCTTGAGGGATGACTATTTTTTCTCTTCATTACAATGATCACACATTTGCAGAAAAATGGGCATCAATTATTAACAAGTTCCTTTTTCTGGTATTAAAATATGGCCTAGATTGTAGAATTGTGTAGATGTGATATATATAAAAAAAATAAGAACATTACAATCATCTCATATTTGTTTTTTTTTAGCACCGCGTCTTATAAACAGTTCGTGTTATATGAATGGGTAATAGTTTATGCTAATATGTTAGGGATAAGGAAGAGTGAATCTAGAATGAGTCCATCCGTATTTGCGTGGATAGACAGAATAGACAACAATTTGTGAAAAACCACTCTCAGTACACCCGACTGGAGTTCGAACCCCAATATATCCATCATTGGCAGTCTATTATATTGCGAGAGTGACTACTTAGACCATTCAACCACCAAATATGGGTTCATTTCATGTTAAGATGCTAAATCTAATCAGTGCGTTTTGTTATCATAATAGAAACAAAATATCTCACTTTTGTTTTAAAGGGATTAGATGGGAAATGAATTGGGTTTTGTTTAGTTAATCAATTCAATTCAAACCCGTTTGGTGGACGTATGGTCTAAGGCGTCACTCTCACAATTATAGACTAGACTGCAGATGACGGGTGGATCGGAGTTCAAATCCCGGTCGGGTGTACTGAGGGTGCTTACTTTTTAAAATTGTTTTCCACTTTTCCTCCATTCAAATTCGGGTACATTTCCTCCGAATTCAAATTATCCCCCCTAACCCATTATCGTAATTAGTATATAGGCGTATAGCCCGAACGGATAGTGGAACGCGGTGCTAAAATTATATACTGGTATTTAAATTTAATTAAATTCCATGACATTTCCATGTTTTCACTGAGTATTTCTAGATCTTACCTTTCCAAATTCCATAATATGCTGGTACGGAGTGTACGATAGCTGATCTGTTCGTCTATCGCATTAAGTTACGGTTCTTTCTCCGTGCACGGTTTGTGTCGTACAGCTCTGCCACACCCTGTATCGTCTGAACCGTGACAGTAAGGTAAGGCGGAACATTCTCCTCGCCCTACTAGGAAGTATAACGCTTTCAAAAGCTATCGTCGCACACATTTTCAAAGTAATAATACTTCATAACAATCTCAATAGCAAACATACTACTATACAGGATATCAGCTAAGCCTAAAAGACCCCTTTTTTTTGGTACAGTTTTAATTATTTTTTTGCCAAAATAAATTAAGTATTTCTTCAGTAGACAGGCTTACTCTTTTCTACTTTTAGTTAGCTCAATGCTTCTAGAACATTTTTCTTGGGTCTAGTAGCATTTGTACAGGATTTGTTTTCTGTTAAATTTATGATATTTCAATGATAAATACTCAACAATTGTTGAGATTACTATGTTTAGAATTTTAAACTAAAGTATCAACCGAAATAAAATGTGATTTATTTTAGCCCCAAAAAAGTTTTTTTACATAAAAATTGAAAAAATACTTACCTTGATTCGTGTTTCTTTTTAAATAATACTTTACTACGGTTAAAAGTAACAATAAAATAATTTTTTGCAATTTTAAAAATTCTAAAATTAAATCATTGTTCTTAAGTATGCTCGTATTTAAATTAAATTTTTATGAAATACAAAACTTTTTTTGTGGTTTTACATTGATAAAAGTTTATGATTTTATCATTAGTTTAGTATTGATAATACCATATGACATGGCGTATGAATACATGAAAATAAATTTTCAATTTGCCAGATAAGGAAAGCTCTTTCTATGAAAATGGGACTATATATATATTTATTAAAATATTCGTACCATAATTCTCAACTATTGTACAGTTTCAACAGAAATGGCTATTTAAAAACTACGAACATATTTTATTTTACAGCCAAAATTTATGTAAATTTTCTAATTTAAAAGTGTTATTTTATTAGTGTTGACAATATCTATCAAAAATTACAGCAGTGGACAACATGACTTGACGTATGAATAAATTAAAGTAGATCTAGTAGCTTTTATAGCTGTTACGAAAATGGGACTTACATATTTTAAAGTTCATTCCCTGCCTAAGGTAACAAAAGAAAGTTCTTAAAACCCTCCAGTCAATTTCTCCGCAAATACCTGGCGCGCCTGTTTCCGTGGTTGCATTGTATAAGGCGTCACTCTCTCAGTAGACTAGGCTGCAGATGACAGGAAGATCGAGGTTGATTTTCCACTCTCTCTCTCTCCACGCAATTGAGGGTACACTTCCTCTAAATATAGCCTTCATAATCCCTAAAACCATTAGCGTAATTAGTATTTAAGCGTATAACTAGAACGGGGTGCAAAAAAAATTATCCTGACGTGACAGTGCGCAAGGATAACCGCTTCGTAGGTAGAATGGTTTAAGGCGTCACTCTCACAAAATACTAGATTGCCGGAGACGGTAGATCGGGGTTCAAATCACGGTTGGATGTACTAATGGTGGTTTTTAACTAAATGATTTTCCACTCACTCCCTACACGCAAATACGAGTACACCTCTTCAAAAGTAAGCCTTCTTCATCCCTAACACATTGGCATGATTAGTACATATGTGTACAACCTGGACGGGTAGTAAGACACGGTGCTAAATCATAAAAGCGTTCATGCATAGACCTAATGAAAGTTCTCCGCTTAGTACTGACGTCATGCGCTCTCAGATTGCACTAGCAATGCAAGGCAGAATAAAAAAAAAACGGAAGAGAGATAGAGAGATATAAAATAAAGGACGAAGCTACCGTGCGTCAGTGCGACCACATCATGAACTATTCAAGTCAGAGTCGAGAGAGAGCAAATCAATTTGTACAGCGCGGCAGTTGCCTTTCAAGCTTTATATCAATCAGCCTTTGGTCCACTTTGTATGCTTATCGTCCTTCCCTCCCCGCGATGGCGTTTTGTGACAAACAAGCATCGGAACTGCATTGACGGGTAAGTAGGCTAATTAAAATTACTGCAAGGTACTGTCCGTTAAACATCAGCAGCTAGCACACCCATACCAGTGGTCACGTAATCTAGGATGTCGAAATCACAATCTATTTTAATTTTTTTTATATATAATTATATATATATATATATATAAGTTATGTTGGATACATATATATACATATATACTATATTGTTAACCGCTGGCCGCGTGTTCCAAGGCGCTACTATCTCAATGTCGGGGAGATAGGGCTTCGATCTCGTTCGGGTGTATTGTGTTTTTTTTCCAAAATGGTTCTCGACTCTCTTTACACGCAAATGCGTGTACACTTTTTTCTAAATTCAACCTTCCTATTTCATAGCACTCGGATTAGTGTAATTAATCTTGAACCATCGAAAACACGAAATACACGTAATAGCTGAATTTTTATCTTAATTACATGTTTTAAAAATTTAAAGAGTACGGAAAATAAGTATATATTTTAAAATAAGTTACATAATATAAAAATGATTTCGTAAATATAATAAACATATTTTTTACGTATTATTAGTAATCAAAAGAAAACTATTAAATTTTTTCACTCATGAAATATTTTGATTAAATTATTTTTAGACCGTGTCTTACTATCCATTTGGGTTGTACGCCTATGTACTAGTTACGCTAATGGGTTAAGGATTAGGAAGGCTGAATTTAGAGGAGGTGTACCCGCATTTGCGTGGAGATAGAGAGAGTGACAACCCATTTGCGGAAAAATCACCCTCAGTCCACCCAACCGGGATTGAACTCCGATCTCCCTGTCATCAACAGTTGAGCCTATTGAGAGAGAGACCATTTGGCCATTGAAGCGGGATTCAAACTATTAGCTATGTGTATCAAATTAAACTAAATTTATTTATTGAATCAATATTTTAATTTATTTCAACCAAATCTTTTTGTTTTTGTTAGAAAAATTGTAAAATTCAGACCTTAACCCACACTCCCCTTAAAATATCATGGAAGAAGACGCGAGAAAAATCCAGTGTTTTGGCAACTTTTATGGCAAAATAGTTTTTTTTGGCAAAAATAAATAGAATATTGCTCCAGTACAAAGATACAATTTAATTTTTATCACATGGTAATCTCACAATTTCTTAAAAATTTGTCAAGGGTGTCCTGGAATTTAATGACAACTTTTTTTTCATTTAAAAAGTTTCTCATCTAATGCCGCTATGCTCATGACAGATCTTCATGAACTGTTGATATCACCACGTGAAGAAAATTAAGCTCTATATTTGTACTGAAGCAATATTTTATTTAATTTGTCAACAAAAAAAAACTGTCATAAAAAATACAAAAACGCTGTCCTTTTCTCGTGCCTCCTTCCATTCCACCTTAAAGTCGACACAAGATAACTCAACTCACACATGTTTTGTACCACGATTAGGGTTCTAAACTCGTGTTTAGAAAAAACAAGAGAGCTAGACGATGCAAGCTTGATAGCTTGGGAAAAATCAGAGTGAAGTATTTCATCGCATCTTGGTAGTTGGCTGTCGTCGGTCTCATGTTCTGTTCCATTAACATCTCTCTGAACTAATACCTCAAGTGGTCTCTTGAACAGTTAGTTTATATTAGGACAAGAACGTGACCATTATGTTTTTTCTTCCTCGAAAATGTGACAAGGGGAATTGTGATAAAACACAGCATCTTTTACACCCACTAGAAGATCGGGGTACAGTTTTTGTTTTGTTTTAAAGTTTAAGTTGATTGTGAACCCGGAATAATTTTTGAAAGATTTAAGGAGTCATTTTTCAAGTGAGATTCAAAGAGAGACTTTTCCCTTTATCGTAATAATTTTCTTCTTTGAATGAGAAATAATACATTTTAAAAATGTAGGTGAAAAAATATTTTTTTTTTCCATTTTAAGAAACTTCAATTGTCAAACATTTTGAAATTTGTTCTTTAACCAAATATCTAGTTGTACTTATTTATAAATTATTTGATAGTTTCAAAAGAACAAACACGCAAAAAAACCAAAGAAAAATTCTCACGAAAAAAAATAATGATAAAATAGTTAAACATTGTTTATATTAGATCTTCTTGGTAGAAAATATAAATCGTTATTTCAAAAACATTCAAACGATTTTACAAATTTTAGGATGTCTTTTTAAGAAAACTCTTTTTAATGTATTTAAAATATATATATATATTATTAGCTTATTTATAATGTTGGGATCACGATCAACTTAACGTTCACGTATCGTTAACGTTAAAGTAATGTTCACGTAATCTAAATAAACTAGTGTGTGATTCACGTAACGTAACATAACGTAACAATTTGAGCAAAACAAAGACAATGTATTTGGATTGTTTGAAAACAAATTGTTCACTATAGTGAAACTCAATCATTTTAGGGCTGGTTAGGTTAATAGTATTTGCAAAAGAAGCTTTACTAGATATACAAAATAGAGTGTAACATGAGGCTACGACGTTTAGATTTCGTGAGACGTGAACAAACTATACCAAAGAAATCCTCTGCATTCTATAAACAAACAAATGAAGTAATAACTAGCCATGTCGACGTTGTACACAACATGATTAGCTAGCTAGAACACGTGATACCCTTCACTTAACGTCAACGCAACGTGACAACTCTTGTAAAAGTTAAGTCAACGTTATGTTAACTGTATCGTGATGATTTACATTTAAAAACACGAGGAGAACCTTTAGGTTAAGTTAAGTTATAACGTGATCTTAGCATGAGATAAAAAAAAGAGGGGTAGGGTTAAGTATAAAGAATTAATATTCATTTTAATTAAATTAAGTTTAAAGTTGTAAGTTTCAATTTCTTCTCAATTTTGCTACAACGTATTCATCAAGAAGGAAACACAATAAAGTACAATTACAGATTAGCATTGTTGGACATTTAAATTAATTTTCTCCGAAGAGGTTGCCTGATAATTTGATCAAATTAAATCGTCTTTTGAAAATCTTTTAAAATATGTTTACCTCTCGCCCGAGATACTTTAGAGCAGTAAACTTAACTGCCCCAGTTTCTAGCTAAGCTACAAATACTTCTTTTAATTAAAAAACTTTATGTTAAAAAAAATGTGAAAGTGCTTTTCAAAAATAAAAAATAAAGTCTTACGGCTTTGAAAACTGTGAAGCTTGTTAAGTTCAAAACACTATCAGAAAAGTAATTACTTTTTTTTACCCCCCTAAAAGTAAATCCAGGTCGCTCACGAGTTTTCGATCACGTCCCGAAGTCTCAACGCCCAGATCAGTAACGTCAGGGCACACAAACCCGAATAGAGGGATTAGGAGATTATAAAACGTGACAGGTTTAATTCGCGATGCTGCGAGCGACGATATGGGCTCGCTTTGTAGATAAATGGAAGCGACAAAGAAAGATAGAGGGAAATTGAAAGATCACAGGAAAAGAAGTCACGAAAGGTTGTGAATTGTGTCTTTTGACTGAGGAGTTTGAAGCGTTGAATATAACTTATCGACAGCACTGTTTTTAAATGTTTAAACATTGAGGTTTTCACAACCCTCTAGCTAAACCATTTATTTTATTATTATATTACTATTATCACGGCTTAGTTTTTTTATGGGGTATTTCACGTCTTACTTGCCATCCGGATTATACACGTATTTACACTATTTGGGTAGGAATGAGGAAAGTAAAGTTTTCTAGGAAATGTAACCGTCTTTGTGTGGGAGGAGAGTGGAAAACCATCGAGGAAAATAACAACGTGCCAGATTGGATCTCCAAACCCCACGTCATCAACAAATCAGATAAAACGAGACTTACACGTTTGTCCACGTGTTCATCGGTGCTGTTGACTTTGCTATCGTTTATGTGGACTTTGCTGTTGTTGATGTGGACTTTACTATTGTTGGTGTGGACCTTGCTATAGTTGATGTGGGCTTTGCTATCGTTTATGTGGACTTTGCTATCGTTGATGTGGACTTTTTTATAGTTGATGTGGACTTTGCTATTGTTGGTGTGGATTTTGCTATTGTTGGTGTGGACTTTGCTATTGTTGATGTGCCGTGAGATTCACTATAACCGGAGTAGGTGAACAGTTTAACAAAATAAATAGTACAATCGTAGATAATGTATCATAGTCTACTATCAACCTCTGTGGTCTACTGGTCGGAATTCCTGGCTACAGATCCAGAGAATCCTGGGTTCGATCCCCGGTGCTTCCAGATTTTTCTGTGAAGCAGTGGGTTTAGAACGGGGTAAACTCAGCCTATAGAAGAGAAATAAAGAGCTACTTGGAAGGAAAAAGTAACGGCATTGGTCTAGAAAACTAAGATTAACGGTTGGAGGGTTCGTTGGGTTGACCACATGACACCCTCTATCCGAGAGAGTTGGCACTTTCTACTATATTCGCCAAATGAAACTACCATCGAATGATTTTTACTTTCTCTCTATCTTACAGGTAGAGAAAGTATGGTGATCGTCAAAAAAATCGAACTCGAGATTTTGATGAATTTTGACGTTTCATGACTTCCTGAATCCGAAAAAGTGGTTTTTGAATTTCTGTCTGTCTGTCTGTCTGTCTGTCTGTCTGTCTGTACCTCCAACTAGAGCCTAAACTATTTTACCGATTGAGCTGAAACTTGATATCTAGGGTTTTCATAGGGTTGCCCCGAGGGGTTTTTGGAATTGGATATCTACCCCTAAAATTAAGGGTAGTTTACTGAAGGGAAAAAAGAGAAAAAGTCGATTTTCTCAAAATCGGCTCTAACGATTTTGATTAAATTTCATTTATGAACATTAATAAATATTCCAAACAAAATGGCTACTCTCAATATTTCGGCAAAATGGCTTTAAGGGCTCCGGTCTGATGCGTAAATTAACATTTTTTATAATAGCTCCGAAACTATTTGAGATATGAAATTACTTAGCATTACAAATATGTATATATATTTATAATACAAATATTTTATTCGAAACATATTTTTATAAAATCAATAATTTTCAATCTATACGCAATTATATATATATTTTTAGCTTTTTGGACATTAAAGCTTAAGTATTGCGATCGTAAAAAAAACTAACCTGAAATGTTGATGGATTTCGACGTCTCATGACCCCCCGAACCCTAAAAAATAGTCTTTGCAATGCCGTCTGTCTGTGTGTCTATTAAAACTTAAAATTAAGGGTAGTTTACTGAAGGGCAAAAAGAGAAAAAGTCGATTTTCTCAAAATCGGCTCTAACGATTTTGATTAAATTTCATTTATGAACATTAATAAATATTCCAAACAAAATGGCTACTCTCAATATTTCGGCAAAATGGCTTTAAGGGCTCCGGTCTGATGCGTAAATTAACATTTTTTATAATAGCTCCGAAACTATTTGAGATATGAAATTACTTAGCATTACAAATATGTATATATATTTATAATACAAATATTTTATTCGAAACATATTTTTATAAAATCAATAATTTTCAATCTATACGCAATTATATATATATTTTTAACTTTTTGGACATTAAAGCTTAAGTATTGCGATCGTAAAAAAAACTAACCTGAAATGTTGATGGATGTCGACGTCTCATGACCCCCCGAACCCTAAAAAATAGTCTTTGCAATGCCGTCTGTCTGTGTGTCTATTAAAACTTAAAATTAAGGGTAGTTTACTGAAGGGCAAAAAGAGAAAAAGTCGATTTTCTCAAAATCGGCTCTAACGATTTTGATTAAATTTCATTTATGAACATTAATAAATATTCCAAACAAAATGGCTACTCTCAATATTTCGGCAAAATGGCTTTAAGGGCTCCGGTCTGATGCGTAAATTAACATTTTTTATAATAGCTCCGAAACTATTTGAGATATGAAATTACTTAGCATTACAAATATGTATATATATTTATAATACAGATATTTTATCCGAAACATATTTTTATAAAATCAATAACTTTCAATCTATACGCAATTATATGAATTTTTTTAACTTTTTGGACATTAAAGTTTAAGTATTGCGACCGTAAAAAAAAACTAACCTGAAATGTTGATGGATGTCGACGTCTCATGACCCCCCGAACCCTAAAAAATAGTCTTTGCAATGCCGTCTGTCTGTGTGTCTATAAAAACTTAAAATTAAGGGTAGTTTACTGAAGGGCGAAAAGAGAAAAATTTGGTTTTCTCAAAATCTGCTCAAACGATTTTGATTAAAATTCGTATCTAGGCGTTGATTAAGATTATAAATAAACTGGCTATTTTCATTTTCCTATGAAAATGATTTTTAGGGTACTTTACAGAAGCGTTAATTTCCGTATCTCCACAACTATTTGAGAAACTAAACAACTTATCATTGCAAAATTGTAGGACTATTAGAAATAAAAAACTTTTATTTGACATATATTTTTATAAAAGCAACAGTTTCTGAGATATTTGCAAATATATTAATACAATTTTGTGAGCTTTAGTTGTAAACATATACTACTTAAGTCTTAACGCAATAATTCTCCAATGCCATAGAGTAATTAAATATAAGTATCTAAAAAAGTATGTTATTTTTCCTTAAAGCTCTTAGGAGAAATGTTTGCATAGCAATGATCTATCTCCATTTTAGACTCAATAGTCAATATTTACATTTTTTATTGGTCAAAATGTATAAATGAATAATTAAATATCAATGCGATGACTTGAAGAACTGCAACACCTTATAAAATGTTAAAACTTTAACCAGAAATCAAAATTTTAATACGAAGTGTTGACCCTTGTGGAAGACATTAAACTGTTTGAAATGTTCTTAGGTGGACAAAGATGCGCCTCTTTTCTCATTGATTCTATATCATTGTATATTATTTTATGCGTGTTCTTATGTGTAGTGGTGATGATACAATGTACATTATTCCGTTCAGAAATCTTACGAGTTTATAGAAAGAGAGAGAAAGTCTGTGCGGTGCGCCGTACCATTTATTTTATATAAAAACGAATAAACATTGTAATCTATCATGTAAAACGCTACCGATAAAAATATTTTAAAAAAAATATCAAATCTATTTAAAACAAATCGAATTAAAAAATATCAGTTCTTTGTCATTAATTTTTAGGTTAGAATCAAAATTACGATTTGGCATCGAGGTAGGACCATACAAAGACTAATTTTTATAGGAAACCCAATTTCAACTACCAACATTGATTGAAAGTCACTAAAATTGAGCATTTTAGAAATGTTTTATTTAATTTATTGATTAAAAAGTTATCAAAAGCTTCCGATTATACTTTCTTGTAAATTACAATATAATTAATATTTACATTGTTAATCAAACGGACAAATAATATACGTACAATTTGTAATTTTGTATCCACGTTATTGTGGCAACACGAGTTTCCAGTTTTCAAATAACGGACTTCTTATGAAAATAAGACTTTAGCATCTAAATGTCAAATTTGAGCGGAGACTACCAAACCTTTTCGGCTGCATCTCTATGCACAGATAGACAGACAGACAGACATGGGACAGACATAATTGTAATACACTGTTTATTGAGTTCGAGGGAACATAAAACATCATAATATGAAGGTCGAAAATATTCAAGATTACAATAATTTCTTTGTATAAGAAAGTAAAAACTACGCTGTAGTATCTTACTAAGAGAAACACAAGAAGTGTTAAGAGTGAAAGAGAAACTACAGACAAATATTGTAACTACGGCGTGTAACGTAATTGGTTAACTGTGTCAAGTGCCGCTGACGATTAAAGTGTTCAGGTGAAAACTAAAATTTACGCGCAATCTTAAAGAGAGACAGGCAACTCCCGACCCGCACAGGTGGGTACGTTGACTTAGTCGTTAGTTTAAGGCAGGTTTACACACTACGATAAATCGTAAAGATGGGATTGACAATTTATTGTTCAAATAAATCGAAAGAGTGAGTATTGTTTACATGCAACAATTTCTTGTCCAATATTCATTGTCAACCGCGGTACACTCATTTAGCTTTTGCCATGGAGGAAGTACTGTTGTGGTCGTTATATATCGTTTGTTTAGCAAGAAAAGTGAAAAGGTCGCGAAGACCAAGAAGAAAGTGGAGCCGCCAGTGGTTGCTGAAGAAAAGGGCATTTTCTCATATAAAATTATTGAAAGAATTGCGAAATGAACCCAATGACTGGTGGAATTATTTAAGAATGGATGAAGAGACTTATGTAGAGTTGTTAAGGTTAGTTCGACACAACCTTTCCCGTGAACAGCCAATGCAAACTGAGTCAAATCGTAACGATGAATGGCTGCTACTTGTTTACACCTTCCAACTTGTCGTTACGATTCGTTGAAATTGATGCCGGCCGGCATCAACCATCCAATCCAATTCCAATAAATCGTTACAATGTTCTGCTTACACGAAACGATAAATCGTAACAATTCGATCGTTAAGATAAATTGCTGGCATTTAAAGTAGCGTGTAAACCTGCCTTTAGTCTGATTTGGGTTTTGCGATGGTGGGGTGGTCGATTATATGAACCGTCAACAATAATCCGCATCCACTTGTCGGACCCGTACACATGAAACGCATTCGCAAGACGCATCGTGTTTGTTTTCTGCTTATGGGATGTCTACAATGAAGTGTCGGGAGACCAATATGGCTCCATCATCAAAGTCATATTAAACGAATTTTAAGGTAAAATCTAATGCATATATAATTATAAATATTATCACTGCGTCTTACTACCTGTTCAGGCTATATGCATTTCTAATAATTACTCTAGGGGTGTAGGATGAGAAAATAAGTATTTTAGAGGTAGTCTACCATCATTTGCATAGAGAGAAAGTGGGAAACCATTTATAAAAAAACCCACTATCAGTCGACCCGACTAGGATTCGAACCCCAATCTTCCAATAATTAACGGGCCAGTTCAACACGAGAATGACGCCTTAGACCACTCAGCCACTGAAGCATGTATGAGTATATCAAACAAGTCATTAAAATGTTACTTTTATTAAATAATTTAAAGTGCTTCTTACAATAAATATTCACGAAATGTAAACCTTGGCCAATTAGTTAAATACAGCAGTGCACCAATACAAAGTATTTCTTATTGGCTGAAAGCAAGCTAACTTCACAACATAAACGTAAGAGACGGACAGTGTTCATCTTGTTACGACAAGCGGTTCCGACAATTCCGACATAAGACTGCTCCGACAAGCGGGTACGACTGGTTGTAGACAAATCTTTAAAAAACCCAGGCTGGGTATATACTGAGCTATAAATTGATTTCAGTTGGAACAACAGTTTAGAAGATTCAAACATATTTCTTTGCGGCTAACATTGTTAACATTTTACTCTATTATTTGTGTTATTTTATAGTTATCAATAATATATAAATCCAAAGTGACCGATATAAATAACATGACTTGATGTATAAATATATTACAATTGTTTTAATGACATATATTTTTCTTCCTACCAAAACCCGGGTATAGTTTACCTCCCAAATTGTTTCACATTCCTCCTCTAAGTTTTATAGAAAACATTAGAAACATTAGAAACATTCTTTCTCTAAGATCTAAACAAAGGAAGGTTCACTTCCTCCAAATTTTACCTCCTTGATACCAATTTCTTTGAGTGTTTATATTATGATAGCTAGACCGGTTAGTAAGACGAGAAGTACGAACAAAAAAATGTATTCTTCAGTGAGCTTATTTTCGAACACTAAACGTGAGGTATTTTTTTTTTCTTCCTGTTATCGCCTGGAGCGAGGATTGTAAAAACCTTAAGATCACCTTGAGAGATAACTTCGTGCACCTGTTGAAAGTAATGTTAAAATACCTCCTATAGTGGGCTACTTGCCTAATACCTGGCTCCTGACACTTGTGCAACCCAATTCCTCACGTTACAGAAAGAAAGAAAGAAACCTGTTTTAAATAATATTCAAAGAAAAAGTGAGAGTGTTTTTTTTTTCCCTTCTGATTGTACTTTTCATCATCAATAATTATTAATGAATGCAACTTTTCGCTGCATTTGGAACTATAAATAAAATGTCGTGTGAAACAATCAAGTTTAAACAAACTTTGGTGTGGTGGGCACACAAAGTACGGCGTAAAACCCTGTTTTGGTCTACCGGTAACTAGGAGGTCGGGGTTCCAATCCCAGCCAAGTGTACCCGGGTATTTTTTTTTCTTAAATAGTTTAAGACTCTCCCATCATGCAAATGTAGGTACATTTACTCTATTATATAAAATATGCTGCGGGTAGTGAAATTTAGGAACAATTTTATTTTTACTTTTACGCAAAAAAAAATCTCACACATGATGTGTGTAGGCCTAAATATGTTTTTGTCGTATGTGTTTGTTGATGCATACTCGTATACTGAGTTTACCCTGAAAGGTAAGCAGTCTTACCTTGAAAAATTACACTATTATTATCAAGGGCGTAGAAAGTTAAGTTTTTCTAGGGGAGGGGAGGTGTTTCACTAGAAAAAATTTCTATGCCTTTAACAAATAAAAGTTTTTACGTATATATGGTCAACCCATCAAGGCATCAATACAATTCTAGGTGGCGTCAAACCCCCTTCCCCCATAATTTTCTACGCTCTTGTAGAATATCTTATAGGCTATACCAGGCGCGGATTCAGGGGGGGGTCAAAGGGTCAGTCGACCCCCCTGTGAAAGTTATAAAATTAATACAAAAAACCAAATGAAAGTTAAAATTTTAGAAAGAAAATACAACATAGATAAATTATACACTTTTTTTTAATCTGTTTACGCGCAGACACCTCTTAAGCCGGGTCCACACGTGCATTATTCATCCATGATTAATCAACGTACTATATGACTCACGCAAGTGCGGAAAAAATATTCGTTTTCATGTACTAATATTTGTTGTGCATAGCGAGTAATGAACATTGTTCCGCAGAGAGACGGTATACCACCACACATCAAAGAAGACTAATAACCGCCTGAGAGCAGTTCGTCCACAAATACCGAATATAGAGTATGTGGAAGACTCTGACACCCTGGAAATAGCTTGCCCCTCCCTGGAATAAATTCCCCCATGGATATATTTCAAATCCTCTGATTTAAAGCCATCTTTCAACTTCATATTTAATAATATCAAACCAAATGACTTCTAGATGCATTCTATTGTCAACAATTTGCCGGAGAAGACCGCTTCAAATAACTACTAGACTAGAGTCATCTAACTGGCACAAAGATTCAGGGGAGGAAAGTTCTAAATAGCTTCCAAGGTCATTCAAATTTCAAATATGTATAGGGGAGGGCATCTCCAAATAGCTTCTAGATGAATGTAATTTTGAAGAGTTTTTAGACGAGGACCACCCCAAATAGCCTAGTTTCTGAAATAATTCAACTGTCAACATTTTGTCGGTGGAAGACCACTTCAAAGATTATCTTCTAAAGGTATCTAACTATCGTAAAAAATTAAGGTGAGGATCACTCTAAATAGCTTTGAGGGAGATCCAAATTTCCAAAATTTTTGGGTGTGGAACACTTAAAATGGCTTACAAAATAATCTAGTGTTAAAAAAAAACAAGGTGACGACTACT
>CABFWB010000486.1:165713-178093 GCA_902151455.1 Timema bartmani | reverse complement strand
TTTTTTTTTTTTTTGCATAACCCCAAATATAGTTTCTCTTCAACTTTGTACTCTCAAAGTTATTAGAGTATAATGCAAGTGATACCTACTCTAAAATCTACATCTAAATTAAATAGCATCCAAAATTATGTATTTTACAATTTTTTACAACTTTTTATTCTTTTTACCCTAAATTATTTCTCCGAGGCTAAGCCGGGTAATTAATGTAAAATGGGGTGAAAAGGGCAAAAAGACCAACAATAATTGTAAAACATGGTAAAAGTACATCAATTCAAAAGGGCAATATGACAAAAATTGAAAAATATCCAAAAATCACCAAAACTTCAACAACAAATTCAAAAAGGGCAAAAAGTGCACAAATGTGCAAATATGATAAAAAAGGACAAAAGGCGTTAACATTTTTTAAAAAGGCAAGAAGTAAATCATAAAAAATAAAAAGGTATAGTGGTTAAAAGGAGTAAAAGAAATAAAACCATATTTAAAAACCGTAAAAGGGCCAAAAGGTGTAAAAAAGAGAAAAAAAGGTAAAATGTTAAAGGGGTAAAAAGTGTAAATGGAGTATAAAGGGTAAAGAAGGTCAAAAGGATGTAGGGTATAAAGAGTGTAGGGTAAGAAGTTATAAGGGGATAAGGGTATAAGGTAAAAATAGTAAAAAGTAAATCAAATCAAAAATATCAATAATGCATAATAAAACAAAACGGGTATAAAGGTTAAAAGGGATAAAACAAATAAAAAAGGTAAAAATATGAAAAAGCCGCAAAAGGAGTAACAAGGGAAAGAAAGGTTAATGGGGTAAATAGCGTAAACCCAGTGAAAAGTATAAAGAGGGTAAATAGGGTAGTAATGTAAAAAAGGGACAAAAAGGTTATTTATTTTGGTAAAGAGTGTGAAAAGGTTTAAAAATGTAAAAAAAACACAAAAAGGGTAAAATGGGTTTCTGAGGTAAATGCGGTGAAAAAAATGCTAAAATACTTTAAGCTAGATTTAATTACAACCGTCTAACAACAAACTATTTATTATGTGACACTTTTATTTCTTTTTCATTAGCACCAACAGGCAAGCGCTCAAAGAATTATGTATAAAGAAGTTATAACTTAATATTCAAAAGAAATGTCAGCTTTTAAAACATGTATGGATTATATAATATCTACTTTGGCATTGTGTTTTAGTCAGCCTACTCTTGTGTTTTGTATCACAATTTAAACCAATAAAATTTTAATATTTAAGCTTAATTAAAGATTTGGTTACAATTCCCTGTGGTTTATTTTACATAATAAAAATAATAAAGCTAATTTATAGATTCGCCGTGCGAAGAACGAATACACCAGCTAGTATATTATATATTCATATCTAAAATAATATATACCTTTACTAAATTTTACGTACCTCCTTGGATATTTCCATGTATAGCTGTGGGTATGCTTACCCCAGGTTGAATTCCACTGCTATAATATTGTATATATTATATATATAGAGAGAGGAAGAGATAGAAAAATAATGTGCTCCTAGATCACATGTCCTTACGACCGAGTCTTGTGGCTAGCCCTAGATCTAGCCCTGATTATTCAATATTCATCCTGAAATTATATAGGCTATTTTTTAAATTTTACGAGCCTCATAAGATATCGTTGCTTACTCTAGGTTGAATACCACTGATCTAGTACAAAGGTACAGTGTATGAGGGGTAAAGTAAAAGGAAATGCACCAACATTCGCTGATTGAATGTGGAAGTAAAATCAGTAATGGATCAATGGGCACGCGGACAAAATGTATGACTCATCTAGTCTGGTTAGCCGATGGCAGTAAAATTGCGTGGGGTTCGAATCCCAGCTGGTTGTTATGAGGCTGTGCTTTTTCTGAAAGGGTTCACATTCTTCCTTCACGTGAATTCGGATGTATTTGATATACATTTCACCTTCCTCATCCTTACCTAAAAGAGCGTAGTTAAAATGTATGTAGCCCGGACTAGTATAGTAAGATGGGGTGAAAAAATAATTAAAACTCACATTAATATATAAAAACTTTTCCAATGAATGTGGTCGCGATTGAACACAGGACTTCTTAGCCAGAGTCAGGAGCCATAGACAACCATGATAGGGAAACGTAGTTTAACAAATATAAATGAACATACTTGAACAGTTCAGTATAAAGTTTACAATTTATTTAAAATTAAATTAAAGTGGACTGCTTGCTTTTTAAAAACTAAAATTGATCAAAATTTTAACTGTCTTACTTTTCACTCAACATCAACACGGCGATGACACTCCTGACACTTTTGTTTCTGACGCGAGCACATGTATATTTTTTTAAATTATATAGAAAACAGAATAACTTGGTAATTCACGTCAATAAGGTAGCTCGAATATACAATTCTAGTTGTACAAACGGAAGCCTAAGCGCCGATCTCAAGTCACCGGCGGCTGTGTTTCTGATAGCTACTAATTAGCCGACAGCCTCACACGTTCATAATATTCACTGTTTTAAGGGGGCTGCTTAGTTATAGTCTGATTTTAGTGGGGAGAACAGTTGAGAAAAAATTCAAACATATTTCTTTGCGGCCATCATTGATAGCATTTAATATATCATATGTGTTATTTTATAGGTATTGATAATATGAATATCTATTAAAAGTGACTGTTGAAGATAACGTGACTTGACCTATGAATATATTAAAATTGTTTTGCTAGTTTAGGTAATTATCAGATAATGTTCTTCCTGTCAAAATCGGGATATAGCTTAGATTTTGCCAATAATATGTTGCGCTAAAGTTAAATATTGACGAAAAAGTAGCTTATACTAGTTTGGTGTGTACTGGAGCTAACACACACCTATTGTAAATCGGTCTAGATATATACTTGTAAACATAGTTTGAAAGTTGATATTTTCTACCTGAAAAGTCCAAAAATCCTCATATTTTGTTTGATCATTTAAACCCAAGTGGCCGGAAAACGAGAGGTAACTGGTATAGGAACGTAGAATGGTCCTTTGTAGATAGAATGATGTAATTTAGTATGGGATTCACAACACAAACTGTATGGTCATTTGTATTTTCCTCCCTACTCATTTGTTCTCCTACTGCCAGACAGCTCCACCTAGTGACATTAAAACCCCACTTGGTTTCCGGAGTTTATAAAGTTTTGCTTAACTGTTAGAGCGCCTTAAGTTTAGAGTTTTTGATAACGTGAGTTAAGGTCAGTGTTTTTGCAGTTTTTATAGCAAAACGTTTGTTTTGGCGAAATAAGATAAAATTTTGCTCCAGTAGAAACATATAGTTTAGTTCACTTCACATGGTAATAATATCAACATTTCTTGAAAATCTGTCATGAGCATAGCGACATTTCTGAGAAACTTTTTTAAATAAAGAGAAAAAGTTGTCATTAAAATTCCAGGACACCCATGACAGATATTCAAGAATTGTTGAGGTTATAGTGTGAAGAAAATTAAATTCTATGTTTTTACTGGAGAATTATTTGATTTTTTTTTTCTGACCAACATAATGTTTTGATATAAAAACTGCCCTTAAATCGTGTTACCTAAATCCCCTTCTTAGCACAGAGGACGGATGAATTGAGCGAACGAAGTAATCGCCTAGCAATCCCACAAATCTCTTCTGCCCTCTTCCATCAATATAAATGGGGTTGGCAGGGTCAGAGTGTGGGAGTGGGGGTGGATGGGTCGAACGTGCTTCTTTGGAGAGAGTTAGATTGAAAGAAGGGGATGATATGAAATCGATAAATACCCGTCAACACCCTTATAGTATGGAACTACCATCAGCACTCACCCAATATCATAGGATAGGCTTTAAGAACATTTCCGGTTGATTTTAAAGATGGTAATCCGGAAGATATCTTACCTGAAACAGACAAAAATAAATACATTCTTTGAGTACAAAATTTTACAATAAAACATAAATACAACAGTTATTACACTAACTTTTTGTTTGTTTGTATGAAACATGTCTTACTACCCGTCCTTTATAACCACATATTTACGCTAATGGACTATGGATGAGGGAGGCAAAATTTTTAAAGAAAAGTTATCAGCAGCATTTACTTTGAGCGAAAGAGGCAAACCATTTAGGAAACGAAATATCTCACTACAAAAGTTCAGGGTTCGAAACACAGCTTCCAAGTCATCAGTAGGCCAGTCTAACACGAGATTGGCGCCTTAGACCATCCAACCACAAGTGGGTAACCACCCCGTGTAACTACGAAGACACGTCTTATTTAATACATTTTTGCCGTGTCAATATATTTTAATGTAGCCATTTAGATTTAGGTTTCATCAATGAGTTTCAATCTTTAATGTTTTATTATATTATGAAAAATATTCCCAATCACACCCGAAAAAACAACAACTTCTTTAACCTGCATCAGTGGCCACATGGTCTAAGCCATCACTTTCGTGTTGGACTAAACTGCCGATGACAGGGAGATCAGAGTTCAAATCCCGTTCGGATGTTCTGAGGGTAGTTTTACCAAAATTGTTTACCACTCTCCCTCCAAACAAATTCGGGTACACTTCCTATAAATTAAACCTTCCTCATACTTAACTCATTTGCATAATCTGCGTATAGTCTGAACAGGTAGTAAGACGCGGTGATGAAAAAATCCACAAAAAACACTTATTTTCTTGAAATTTTATCATTGACTGTTTTAAAACCGCATCTTTCAACCCTTTGGGTGTTATCAGTATATTTGAACTATTTACGTAAGTATGAGGAAAGTATGGTTTAAAAGAAATGTACCTTGTTTGCATGGATCTAGAATGGTAAACAACTTAGTTTACCCAGCAAGGTTTCGATCCCCGAACCCACAATCACCATAAAACTATATCAGACGATGATGACGCCCTAGTCCACGTGTCCACCGATGTGAATCACTGATTCAAATAAGGTGTAGTCCAATTTTCATAGGAAGAACATTATTTGACATTTATAAACGCTACTAGTTCTACTTTCACGTATTCATACGCCAAGTAATGTGATCAGCAGCTGTCATTTTTGTCATATTTTGTAAGTATCTATAAAAAAAATGAATAATACTGTAAACTATTTTCATGGCTGACCGCAAAATAGCAAGCTCGCATTTTATTAAAGTTTTATCCTACTAAATCCTACTATAGTATCTTTTAGAAATGTAACAGCTACCAATATAAAAGATTCTTCCTACCAAAATACTACTATAGTATATCTTCGAGATGTATTTAACAGATACCAAACAAAAACTTATTTCCACCAAAATCCTAATATAGTATCTATTAGCGATGTAACAGATACCAATATAAAGGTTCTTCCCTCTAAAATCCTAATATAGTATCTTTTAGCGATGTAACAGATACCAATATAAAGGGTCTTCCCTCTAAAATCCTAATATAGTATTTTTTAGCGATGTAACAGATACCAATATAAAGGGTCTTCCCTCTAAAATCCTAATATAGTATCTTTTAGCGATGTAACAGATGCCAATATAAAGGGTCTTCCCTCTAAAATCCTAATATAATATCTTTTAGCGATGTAACAGATACCAATATAAAGGGTCTTCCCTCTAAAATATTAATATAGTATCTTTTAGCGATGTAACAGATACCAATATAAAAAGTTTGTCCTCTTGAGAGTAAGAGTAGATTCCTGCACCTGACATTTCAAACGGAGAGAACCAATTTTCAGCCGCTAATGAACGGAAATAGCGACAAAGCAGGAAGGGAAGAGTGAGACTCATCATCCCATTCAAAGCCCTCATTCATACATTGTATAGAGTAGAGTACTGAAGAACGCTCCTTCAACATAACTATTTAACAATCCTTCTCAGGGATCAATGGACCAGAGTGGAAGAGGCTGTAAGAAAGTGTCGTCACCCGTAGGCCTACGTCCCGATCTCGACAGACATCTTGACTTCCCATCTCTTACATTACGGCCAAAATAGTTTTCTCTTTAAATAGCTCGAGCGTGAATCAGTGGCTTTTATGGTGGAATAATGTAAGGGTCCCTAGAAAAGGCCAGTGTTTTTTTGAAGTTTTTACAGCGAAACTATCTTTAGTTCAAAATAAATGCAATATCGCTCCAGTAGAAATATACAGTTTAATTTTCTTCACACGGTGGTATAAACAGTTCTTGAATTTCTTTCACGAGCAATGTGGCATTAAATGAGAAATCTTTTAAATGAAGAGAAAAGTTGTCATTAAATTTCAGGACATCCTTGAAAGATATTCAACAACTGTTTAGGTCACCATATGAATAAAATTTAACTCCATGCTTCTACTATATAAATATTTGGTTTATTTTGACCAAAGAAATATTTTGATATTTCAAAAAACCCCGCAGAAACACTCAGCTATTCTCGCTTCCATGACTTTATTTTTTTTTTGCAAAAATAAATCAAAATTGCTTCGTTTGATATTTTTAGTATAATCTAGGCCTACACATAGTTATCTCAATGGTTCTTGAATAAAGTACATGGGCATCGCTGCATTTGCCCAGAAACTTTTTAAATAAAGAAAATATGTCGTATTCAAGTTTCGCCATTCCCAGAATAAATATTCAAGAACTTTTTGGGTCAATAAGAGTAGAAAATTAACCTAAACGTAGCCATCAGTTGAAGTGATTTTTTATTTATTTTGACCAACAAATGTTCTTTTGCTAAAAAAAAAACTGAAAAATATTGACCTTAATTCACCTAACTTTAAGGGTGAAAGTGAAGGTACATTTTCTCTAAATTGCATCTTCTTCGTCCTTACTCTATAAACAAAATTAAATTAGAGTATGATGCGGGAATAAAAAAAAGGAACCTTTTAAAATTATACGAAAGTAAAATTAAACTAAAATTTATTTGTGTTGATAGGGATGAAGTGAAGTGCACTCTGACTTAGTAGCTGAGGACTAATTTTTGACCGAATGCAATTAAGATTCATACCCCCCCCCCCTTCTATAGAACTCTTTGTGGTTTTCCAAAACCTTTTTAGACGAATAGCCTAGTTGTACAATAATTTAAAATGCACATTAACTTGTCCTGATATCCTCGATATTTGGTTCCTAAAATTGAAACTAAAGCATCAAGCTCGCAATAGACTGGACTGCCGATTAGGAGAATATCTGGGTTCAAATCTTGGTTGGGTGTACTAAGGGTGGTTTGGTGGATTTCCTTTCTCCTTCCATGTAAATGTGGATACATTCAACCTTTCTCGTCCTTTACACACTAGCGTAATTAGTACATATTATGCGCATTACTCGAACGGATCGTTAAACGCCATTCTAAAAAATTAAATAAAAAATCTATTTTCTCCTCTCCCCTCACCATCCCAACCCCATAACCTCCCCCATAATTGAGTTGAGGCCAAGTATTCTCCAGTAATGACATAATATAGAGTAATCATGTACAGAGGACGTCTCTGTACGGTTCATGTGTGTGTGTGTGTTTCATGTGTGTGTGTGTGTGTGTGTGTGAACAAGATCCAGGAAGTGGTCCATACATGTGTCTCTCTCGACACGTGGTGCCCACACATACAGGATGGCCCCAAAAAACTCTCTTGAAATAATTTGAATTTGACTCTATAGACAGTCTAGAGCAGTGGTTATCGATCTTTGTTTGTTTACGGCACACTATTATTTTTCGTGTGTTCTGGTGGCACACTGAACGTGCAAGCTACGCGACACAATGAGAGCCTCGGCCAAACGCATGCGCGGAATAATTACTCAACTCATTGATTGTAGGTCATTTCAGTCTAAAAAAAATTGATTTTTTTAAATATTATTTCTTTAAATATATATATATAACACCCCATCTTAATACCCGTTTGACCTATAGCCTATTTACTAATTACATTAATGTGTTAGGGACTATGAAGGTTTAATTTAGAGGAAGTGCAACCTCATTTGCATGGAGGGAGAATGTAAAACCATTGAGTAAAAACCACCCTCAAGTCACCCGACCGGGATTGAGCCCCGATCTTCCCGTTTTCAGCAGTCCAGTCCAACACGAGAGTAGCGCGTTATACCGTGCTGCAATTGAAGAGGGTAAAGAGAAAATGTTTAATGAAATTACTTTGAATTTTTTTCATCAACAATAGGCCCTACTATGATCTCAAGAATTTCGTGGCACACCTAGTGAATCTTGCGGCACAGTAGTGTGCCACGGCACATCATTTGAGAACCACTGGTCTAGAGCCTTCTTAAATAATCTTCAAGATAAGCAAAGGAATAGTCGCCAAGTCACTGACAGGGGCAAGAGTTAGGTTAGGCTGCCCAGCAGCAGATTATACGAGTTTGTATCTGTATTCGCGTGAATAGAAAGTGGAAAATTACTTTGGAAAGACCCACCCTTAGTACACTCACACGGGATCCGAACCCCGATCTGTCCGTCATCGGCAGTACATTCTATTCCAAGAGTGGTGCGTTAGATCATGCGGCCACCAAAGATGATTAGAACGTTATTACTAACGACTTAATCTAAGTGGGTAGAAATAAGGAGGATATCTTTTGAAGGGATTTATCATCGATGTTGGGACGAGAGGATGAGGGTGAAATCGTATGTGTAGAATAAACCTACAAATGTGTAAATCCAAACGTTATGCATCCGATTAGTATCCGAACCAAGACCTCTATCAACAGCGACCAAAGTATTACACACGTCTAGCTCCTCAGACCACCAATACACCTGCGCGAGTATGTATTGTATGCGTGTAATAAAACCCCATGTAAACATTTTTTTGATACAAAAAGATGTGGATTATATTTAAATAAATTTTGTTATTTATTTACGTTTTTTTTATAAGGAATTAACTTTTTACATAATATATAATTAAAAAAGATATTACTGTAATATTTCTAGAATTTTTTTAAAGACACATATCTTTTCAAAATAATTTTGTGTAAGTGCAGCCATCTAACTTAGAGGGATAGGATTATGAATGGCTGTTGGCGTTGATAATCCTTTGAACCCAGTATTATTTATACAACACTAGTGATAATAAGGACGAAGAGGGTGAGTTTAAGACAATTTAACTCATACTAGACAGAAGAGATAACTAAAAAGCACACTGTTAAGGTGAGATGGAAAGTAACGCGCGATAAAAGTCTGCATTTTTTCAGTTTTTATCATAAAAAACTTTTTTTTTTGACCAAAACAAACAAAATATTGCTTCAGTAGATTGCACGTATTTTAATTTTCTGCAAATAGAAGTCTCAACAATTCTTGAATATCTGTCAAGGGTGTCCCAAAATTTAACGATAGCTTTTCTTCTTAATTTAAAAAGTTTTTCACCTAATAGCTCTATGCTAATGATAGATATTCAACAAATGTTGATATCATCACGTGAAGAAAATTAAACTTTATGTTGCTACAAAAGAAAAATTGTATTTATTTGGTCCATAAAAGTGTTTTGCTATCATAACTGCAAGAACACTAGCCTACCATTATCTCGCGTCCCCTACATCCCCACATTAATACCATGTTCAAGCAGTTGGGGAGTCAATTCACAGTTACCCGGATCAAGGTCAGGAGCGCTAACCTCTCGCTGAGACCCAACCGACTAAAATAATATCGTCCCACGCGTCATCCCAGGCCTCATGTGGAGTTCTGGTCCATCCTGTATATAGAGAGTACCGAGCGAGGAGTCCCACATGTGTCACAACCACACGAGTTGTTTACCAGCATCCCTGAAGAGCTACCACCGCGTGGGAACATGTACAGATGTACTGTAACATACTCTTCCTCCCCTCCCCCCTATTCGTAACTCTGCAACAAGGGAGCGTTACTTTGTATCAAACACACCTAAGAAATAAAGTTTCTAATCTTACTCACTAGGATGTCATAAAATTAAGTTTAAATATTAAATAAAGGGCTTTTAAAAAAATTCAAACATGTTTTTGTGACCAAAATTGAGATTATCTTACTTTTTTTATATCCATTACTGTTTCCAGCCTGTGGCCTGGGTCAGTTTTTTATTCAAGCCATATTTTTTCCACTACCAGCTTTCTAGGCCTGTCGCAGCTTCATATGCCTTATAAACTAACTTACGACTAAGACAGGCACAACATCCAGTCCCTTGCTGTTAATTTATCAATGTGAAAGAGTAAACCTATATTTTTATCAATGATAAATTTTTGGCCATGCCAGGAATCGAACCCAGGATCCTTATCTCAGTAGGCAAATATGCTAAAAGATGAGCTAAGATGTTGAATATATTATTTTTAACTGTTTTATTAGTATTATTTTATAGGATATTGATAATATCTATCAAAATGGACAGCTGCAGATAACATGACTTTACGTGTGACTACTTGATAGTAGATCTGGTAGACTTTTTAGACCCACTTCGGTGGTTGCAAGATCTAAGACGTCCTCGAACCAGAAAAAAAAAATACATGGTTGAGCCTTAATTAAAATGTTCACATTAATATTATGAACATTTAATAATGGGAGTTAAATTTTACAAGCATGAAAGTATATAAAACAAACTTTAAAAAAATGAGATGTTCTGGCTGCCCCCTTTCATTCAGAAGTGAAAAAATTGGACTATATTTAATTACTGATGCTATTTTATAGTGTGAACAACCAAATAAATAATATTCTAAAATTGTCTTGTGGAGCGTGAGATAAATATGGGGGAGCTCAAGGTGCCCACGAAGAACAGTTTGAAAAACGCTGATTTAATGTATCACTCTCGCAATAGAGTAGACTACCACTGCCAATGACGGTGAGATCTGGGATCGAATCCATGTTGGATGCACTGAGTTTTTGATCTAAATTGTTTTTTATCGTTCCTCCATGGAATGCGGGTACACTTCTTGAAAATTCAATTTTCCTCATTACTAATACATTAACGTAATTAGTGCATAGGTGTGCATACCGGACGGGTAGTAAGACATGGTTCTAAATAAAAAAAAAAAAATTTCTCTCTGTGCCTACTTTGAGCATTCGTTCTAGAAGATAACAAGAAGAGCATTGGAAACCAAATGGTGACGAAAACTCGCCTCCGACAATCAACCTAATTAAACAATGGCCTTCTCCGGTCATGTCATAGTAGAGCACTCCAGCGCACAGCCAACGAACGGTTCCGGTTTGAAACCATTTCCAGCGGCGCAGGTTGCGTGTTGTGTTAATTGCGCAAACTCCCAGTGGATCGCAGGTCCCCCCTACCCTCCTGTAAAGGACCTCAAAGGGGACAATGCCTCTTGTGTCGAAAACGTTGGAACTTCTTCTTCGTGTGACTTGCTCGAGTAAATTATTGTCGACGATTGCGTAACATTTTCACATTTTTTTTTGCCTTAAAAAGAAGTAGATCGAAAAAAATTGGAATTTTCCGTCAAAAAACAATTATAATGAAATATGTCAAAATCTTTTTATATGATCCTAGAATTGGAGCATTGAATAAAATATTTTTTTATTATTTATTTATTTCTAAGCACCGTGTCTTGCTACCTATCTGTGCTATACCCATATTAAATAGAGTGGAGATAAGGAAGGTGCAGTTTAAGGAAATGTATTCGTATTTTTGTGGAGGGAGAGTGAAGAATCATCTCAATATATCCGGGTCGAATCCAAACTCCTACTTCCACGTGTGCTAAACCTACACGAGACGAGACTAACGCTGTTGCATGCGTGTTAACTGGTGCGGGTATTTAACCTTAGGTGTGAGGAGGAAGAGTAGATTAAAATATATGTTACTACATTAGCGAAGACAGAGTCTGGGAAAACCACAGCTAGAATTGGATTTGAATCCTTAACTCACACTTTAAATTCAAATAATTTAAAAATGACAATTCAAAAAGGGAATAGAACAAGGTGTTATTTTTCAATTTATTCGGATATGATTGTGGTACGGTTGATTACCGTAGCTATAATCTTTCATCCCCTAATCCTCGCCTTTCATTTATACTTAATTATATAGCATTGCTTTCTTCCATTCCACGTTAAAGCCTACAAAATTACGATTGTGAGTCTAACGTCTTAGACTACCCGTCCACCATGGTGAGTTTCCCCTTAGAATCCGACACGTGCATTCTTTTTACAAAGTTGCCCAAGTCCAGGACGCGGGACACGAGATAATTCGCATCACGATATACACACACACACACACGTAATATCTGTGGACACGTATGCAATTAAATATGGCTGTGGCGGGTTTTGGAGTGAAAGCAGGGCCTCCTGAACTCCGGGAAAATACTTGCAAGTCTCTGGTATTCAGTGAAAGTTGTTTTCAAACAGTCGTACAATGACCCATTCATTTAAGATAGGAAAGATAAATATACATAGTTTTAATAAAAACAAAGTTTTTTAATTTTATTATCCGTTCGGGATGTATGCGTAAGTACTAATTAAGCTAATGTGTTAGGGATGAAACTGGTTAAATTTAGAGGAAGTTGATCCGCGATTGCGTGGGAT
>CABFWB010000486.1:128336-158594 GCA_902151455.1 Timema bartmani | reverse complement strand
ATTATTATTATTATTATAATTATTATTATTATAATTATTATTATTATAATTATTATTATTATAATTATTATTATTATAATTATTATTATTATAATTATTATTATTATAATTATTATTATTATAATAATATTATTATTATTATTATTATATTATTATTAAGTTGATGTAATTACTAAATATATCTTCGTGCCGTGGTGCAAATTGAAAATGATATTTAGCCCTTGGGATAAAAAACAGCAACGTTGGACCACAGTGACCTAGTGGAGTAAACATATCTTATGAATGTTTGTGAGAATATCGATACGTTAACATTCTTTCCTGTGAGACACATATTAACAATAACTTACTTACATACAGGATTCCAAGGATAAAAATTTCTATTCCACAATATATTTATCTAATGTCGTGTCTGGAAAACGACAAAATATAAAGAATATGTAAAAAAAACAAAAATAAACATGCTCAGCAAAAAACAACTTACAATAACCACACATGACTACAAATTATAGCGAAGAAAAGATTGTCCGTTTAAAAAAGAAAGTAAAAAGAAAACGTGAAAGGTAAAAACATGTTAATTGGTGTGTAATTGTTAAAAGTAATGTATACAACGATAATGATTATAGGCCTACACACACCGCTTCCCCTACCCCCTCCATGTTATTTCTATTTTTATTTCTTGGAGGGAGACGTAATTATTGGCAGGCTGCCTTTATCGCGGGAGTAGATTTTTTTTTCCTACGAGTTCTTGGTGTTCTTATGGCAGAAAATGGTTAAAAATCAGTCGAGATACATTTACATAATTAGGGACAGGTATTGAAAGTAGCTCTAATAGATCAAGGTCAAGATGCTGTGCGAATAAAAAAAAAACAGGAAAAAAAATAAGGACTTTTGCCAAAGTAATTGTCATCTTGTTCTTTACGCATTCTTAGACTACTTTATTTTATTGCATATCAGATGTTGCACTTAGGTTAAATATTGAGAAAACTTTAAACCGTATACGAGTTTGGTGTTTACTACAACTAATGCAAAACTTTTTCCAAGACCATATAAAAATACACTTGTAAACATAATTTAAAGACTCGTAGAATACGGTGGGCAGAACATACAGGACGAATGGGAAAACTTTAAACCATGTTCAGGGTACTGGCTGGGAAACCAAATGGGAAGATACCATCGGTAAGACCCTTCCAGACAAATATGAAAGGATAACAGTAGAATGGACCTGAAAGAGATAGGGTGTAATGAGGTGGACTGGATGGAACCTTTTCAAGATAGGGATAGGGTGTGGTGATGTGGTCTAGATAAAACTAGCTCAAGACAGGGATAGGGTGTGGTGATGTGGTCTAGATAAAACTATCTCAAAATAGGGAAAGGTTGTGATGAGGAGGACTAGATGGAACTAGCTCAAGATAGAAATGGGTGGCATACTTTTTTAAGTATGGTAATGATCTTTCGAGTTCCTGATGTCTTAGCGTATGTAAGTACACACAATTTAAAAGTTAAAATTTCCATTCTAAAATAAATGGTACGGAACTCTGAATTAACTTTCTCGCTCTATTTTTTAGAAATGGAGATATTTACTCAAAATTCTTAATATAATATACATTAGTAAACCCGAGAACAAATTGCGCTAGACATACGTAAAACTTTTTTATTTATGGTTTTAGATTTCATAATTTTATTTTATAAGAATTAACGTCTTCATTCGTATATTTGGATCAATACAAAATATCGATATTGGGTCCCCAAGGGTCGACACTTCGTATTAAAATTTTGATTTCTGGTTAAAATTTTCGTCATTTTACTTAGGGGATATCTGATGGTTATTGCATTGCTATTAAATTTTTCTTTTATACATTTTGACCAATTAAATAGGTAATTATTGACTATTGAGTCTAAAATGAGAGAGATAGAATCGTTATAGCCGATTTTGAGAAAGTGAAATTTTTCTCTTTTCACCCTTTAGTAAACTGCTATTAATTTTAGGGTTAGACAGACGAAGTTGCAAAAACCACTTTTTAGGGTTCGGGAGGTCATGAAACGTCGACATCCATGAACATCTCGTGTTAGATTTTTTTTTAAAAGAAATATATATTTGTGTTTAGCTTGAAAACTTTTGGTTTTATTAAAATATAGTTCAAGTAAAATATGTTTATTATCAATAGATCCACATGTATGCAATGATAAGTAATTTTCATATCTCAAAGACTTACGGAGATAAAATTAAAAATTAGAATTTACGCATCAGACCGGAACCCTTAAAGTCATTTTGACAAAAAGTTGAGGGTAGCCATTTGGTTTGTAATATTGATCAAAGCTAATAAATGAAATTTAATCAAAACCGTTAAAGCCGATTCTGATAAAATCGATTTTTTCTCTTTCCACACTTAATTTTAGGGTTGGATATCCAATTCCAAAAAATCCTTGGGGTGAACCTGAAAACCCTAAGTACCAAGTTTTATCCCAATCGATAAAATAGTTTAGGCTCTAGTCAGAGGTACAGACAGACAGATGGAAATTCAAAAACAACTTTTTGGGATTCGGGGGGTCATGAAACGTCGAGATTTATCAAAATCTCGATTTCGATTTTTTTGACGATCACTGCCTGTAAGATAAAATGCCCAAAAGCTGTATATTATTTTGGTTGACCATTAGAACCTAAATTCCCGAGAAACAAAAGGTAACTTAAAATATGAGCGTAGAATGGATCTTTGTGAATATAATTATTTATTTAAAAAGGGTTTACAACGCTGTATGGTCCTTTGTATTTTCCTTTCCCAATTTTTGTTCTCTTACTGGTGGACAGTTACACTTATTTTTTGGACGTTTATGAATTTCTACTAAATTATTTTAACGCCTTAAACTATTATTTCATGAATCTGTAACCACTCGACAACGGGTCAAATGTATGTTGGAGCTTCCGATTCTAGTAGCCGCCAATAACTGTATAATATTTTTTTTAGTACCACGTCTTACTATCTGTTCAGGCTGTATACACACACATATATATATGATAATTACGTTAATAAACTAGGGATGAAGAAGGTTCGACTTAAAGTAAATGTACCCGCATTTGTTGGAGTTAGAGTGGAAACAAATTTTAGTAAAAGCACCCTCAGTACAACCAACCGGGATTCGAGCCCCGATCCAGCTATCATTGGCAGTCTAGTCCACCAAATACCGAAGTGGGTGACTAAACTTTTCAATTAGTCACAGGCAACGTAGGTGGTCTGCGAGATTCGTTCCTGTCTCCTTGTCACTAGACGCCATCTAGGACCCAAAAACCAGTTCGTCTGATAAAAGAGGATCAGAAATCTTGGATGTGTTTCAGCTCAAAAGTTCCCTAGGCACTGCAGTCGAACTACATGATCAATCTAACCAACTATCCGGGAAATGAATAAAAGTTTCCCTTAAGGTGGTAGTGTAGTGAACGTGAGGAAAGGTCAATGTTTTTGCATTTCTTATAGATAAACAATTTTTTGACCAAAATAAATAAAATCTTACTCCAGAAGAAACAGGGAGTTTAATTTTCTTCGGATGTTTTATCAACAGTTTTATCAACAGTTTTTGAATATCTGTCATGAGCATAGTGGCATCAGATAACAAACCTTTTAAACGAAGAGAAAAAGTTGTCATCAAATTTCAAGACACTCTTGAAAGATATTTAAATGTTGAGGTCACCATGTGAAGAAAATTAAACGCTAAGTTTGTATTCAAGCCTTTTTGATTTATGTTAACCAAATAAATGTTTTGCTATAAAAAACTGCAAAAACACATTTTTTTTTAGTTCCCTGCATCCCCACCTTAAGGCGCTAGATTTGTCGATTAAAAATTAATAATCTAGAGGAATCAAGTGGGTTTATAACGCTACTGGGTCGAGTCATACGTCAGTAGGAGAACAAAGAGGGGAAAATTCAAATACCAATACAATTTGTGTTGTGTGTAAATTACATCATTCGATTCCCAAAGATTCATCCTACATTCTTATACGAGTGAACTTTCGTTTCCTGGGCATTTAGCTCTTAGTGATATACCGAAATATGTGGACATCTGGGCCTGGATTCACTAACGGGAGAAATTCTGCTCCGGCGCAAGTCTAGAAATGGCGCAACTTTGTACCCAAGATACTCCCAAAGATGCGCCTTATTATTTGCTCTATTTCCGTATTCACTAAACAAGGCGCAAACTGGTGGCAAGATTATGGTGACGTCACCATTAACGTCATCAATTTCGCCCTTTTTGACCAATTCTTGTGAAGAATTTACTTTCAAAGTCAAGGCTACTTTATTTTAAATCTCTAATGAAAATGACAGCAAATACAAATATTTCAAAATATTTTGCTCGTAAGCTAGCAATAAAATTAGAAGCGGCCACTTTCTGGGTGCTTTACAAAAACAATATTAGTACATTATTTAGTATTTATTAATATTATTAGTTTAATGTTTAAGTTCCATTAATAAAACATTTATAGAAACTTTAAAACTTATTTTAAAGCTATACTAACCGCCATATTTAGTGACGAGATGTCTTTGGACTTTGAGGAATACAAACCTCTTTGGATTTAGACAAAGATTACACAGTTCGTGGTTTTGTTTGACGTTTTGTTTTGTAATAATGCGAGAAATGCCATTGTGTTGTTTAAATATAAAATTTCAACAATAAAAGGTAAGTAATTACTTTGTTACCACTATCTAAATTGAAACAAATTTTGTGCTCGATAGACGTATGTTTATTTAATTGCTTTATTATTAATTGGATTACATTTAACTAATCATTGTATTTTAAGCCATAGCGATAAAATGCCGCCATTTAAATTTATTAAAGTGACAATCTTGATTTTAATAGTTTTGCCTACTTTTGAGTGGTGGCAAATAAAAGGCGCAACTTTGCTCTCAAATTGCGCCTACTTCTTTTAGTGAATAGGGATTTGGGTACATCTTTCAAACTTGCGTCGGCGCAACTATTTGCTCCCGTTAGTGAATCCAGGCCCTGGTCTTTAAAGAGAGAAAAATGTCAACTTTTAGGCTATATTCAAAAGTAATTATATGTATAACGTCATAGAATATAATTATTTGTTCATCCCATTAAACACCAAACTCGTGTACTGTTAAAGAATTTGTCAATATTTAATCCTATCACAATAATAGGAATGTTTTGGCGGGGTGCTTGGGGGAGGAGGGGGGGCAGGGTCAAGACTTATACTACATTCTTAACAAGTGGTTCTGGATCTCGTGGTTTATTTCAGACTGTTCACGAATGGATAGTTCAAATTCAACGATTTTTCCAAATGAACTGGTCGGACTAGTTCACCTTCTCTAAGTGATTTAGTTTAAGGTTTTAACTGCTAGTCTTACTATTTATTGGTCAAGCTATAAGAGCATGTGCAAGGGATGAGGAAGGTTAAATTTAGAGACGGGACTGCTGATGACAGGCAGATCCGGGTTTTAATCTCGGTCTGGTGTAATAAAAGCTTTTTTTTAAATGTTTTTCCAATCTGTTCCCACACAAACGCTGGTACACTTCCTGAATGGTAATATGATGCGGCGTGCAAGAAAAATACACCATTGGGAGTCTAAACCATAAACACATGAAGGGTGAAAGTCACATTACACACAATTTCCAGGACAACGCCTTTTATATCTCATGCCAGTATTTTTGCAATTTTTATGGCAAAATTTTTTTTGGCCAAAATAAATCAAATGTTGCTCCAGTACAGACATAAGAGTTTAATTTTCTTCACACGGCGCTATCAATAGTTGTTGAATATCTGTCATGATCGTCGTGGCCTTATCTGACAAACTTTTTAAATGAAGATAAAAAGTTGTCATTAAATTCCAGGACAACCTGGACAGATATTAAAGAAATTTTGAGCTCACCATGTGAATATAATTAAATTATAAGTTTGTGTGCTGGGGCAATATTTGATTTATTTTGGCCAAAAAAATGTTTTGCCATAAAGACTGAAAAAACACTGGCCTTTTCTCACGCTCCCTTACATCCCACCTTAAGGACTCTCAGCAAATACTTTTTTTTTAATTTATCTAAATATTACAGATACCTCTTTTAATCCTAATCCAAAGTACATCGAAAAGGTCTTAGGATTGTCTAAAAGGGTGAAGCACCATCTCAATTCGAGTTGAAATTGAACTTCCACCACCAACGACCTCCCACCCTTTTCCCTTGTACCCTTCAAATGGTTACATAAGAATAAGAAGATCACTCCTAGTGACATTGACGTAATGACCAGCCCACCATGGATGAATGTTAGTAATTTAATCATCATTTCTCCATCAGGGTAAGTTCCCACATAATTAGGATGGGAGAATGTGAATCTCTGAAAGTTCACGGAAGGGGAATAGAAAGGGATTTATTAGTTAGGAAAAAAAGTGGCAAAATTGACAAACTATAAAGAGATTTATTACGCCTATCCCATGAGTAAAGCAACAACTTACAGCGAATGTTAGCGATCAATTCCTAAGGAGTCGGAGACAGAATCTCATGCGGAAAGAAATACAAGTCTCCCTGTTGACGTATTTGGTATCCGCTCAGTCCGTACTTAACTACGATTGGAAAAAAGAATCGTCGGGGATGATTTATTCTTTTGAAGGGTATAACTTGGCCGATTTGGCACAGATCTTTTTGCCATGATCCCATTAGTTATAGGCCTACGCTTTGAACTTCATCTCTATAACGTCGATACGTCACTGATCTAGTGGAAAGAAAGTTTACAGTTCTTTATTTGTTCAAAGTGGATTGTGTGGGAAGTAAAATATGATCAACACAACCATCGTTTGAAAAAAAATAACTCCAAAATGGGTTCATGTTTGTTTCTTGGTGTGTCAGATATGATTTATTTTTACATAGATCCATAAAAACCTGTGTAAAGGAAAATCTCTGTAAAAGAAAGGTCTGCTAAGCATTAAATCGATTTCAGTTAATTAAATATAATTCGATATATATCTACTGATTAAACACAGCTATTTAGATATAACTTTACATAAACTAAGTTTTTTTCGAAAATATTGATACATTTTTAAGCTCGACGTTATCAAAACAAACGAGGCTTACACATTTTAAAGTTATGAAACTTCACTTCTTATCAAAATAAGACAATTTAACCTATAATTAATTTTATAACTTTTTTTTTCATAATAAATGAATATATTTTACAAATGATAAATGTATAAAATTCAACACAGTTGCGCGATATCCTCACGAACATTTAATAAAATATACACTTAAGTCAAGAAACAGATGTAAATTAACAACAATAGTGTAACTTATTCTATATGAAATTTTTTCTGTGCCTAGCGTCTTACTATCCATCCAGATGAGAATGATGACCTAGTCCATGTGCCCACCGATGTGAGTCTCTTTATAGTTAAATTATATCACCAATAGTTAATATTATAATATTACTATCTAATGATATACAAAATAGCTTCTTTATTGGCCGAGTGGTCTAACTCTAAGACGTAACTCTCGTGTTGAACTGGCCAACTGATGACGGGAGGTTCGGAGTTCAAATCCCGGTTCGGTCTCTGAGTTTTTTTCCCTAAACGGTTTCCTACTATCTTTCCATGGAAATGAGGGTACATTACCTCTAAAGTTCTTCTTTCCTCATCCCTACCCCATTAGAGTAGTAAGACGCGGCAATACAAAGAAATATTAAAAAAATGACAGATGACGATCACATCACTTGACGTATTAATATATTAAAGTAGTTTTAATAATTTTTGGTAACTGTCAGATATACGGCACTTCATACCAAAAACCTATTATAGTTTACATCCCAGGCTCTGGAGGTCTCGAAAAAGATTCTGTGGGTCACTTCAAACATTTACGAACGCGATTCAATTAAATATCTATAATACCTTTATTAAAATTATAATATACTACAACCAAGGGCGTAATTAGGATCGGTTGGGGTTTATATCACCCTGCGTGAATGAAAAATTGCACCCTTTGAAATCTTTAAAATTTATATGAATTATTTTACTCGTTTTAATACTGGTTACAAAATAAACTTTAATTGTTAAAAATATTAAAACTTACGTTGCCGCTAATATTACTAATGAATTTGGTGCCCAGGTCAAGTGCCCCATCTGCCTCCCTCTAGTTACGCCATTGACTACAAATTTTCACTAAATATTTGTTTAGTTTACTGTAGAAATAAACGTCGTTCACTATTATTACATGAACAAAGTTTAAATAATAATTAATATAATTAACTAGGATAAACTAATAGTTTCCGTTAGTTATAGGTATATTTATAGTTTGTAAACAATAAAAATTTAACCGACACTAACTGAATGTATGCATTTTTTGCAATAGATATATTCTTTCTTTCTATTTATCATTTGATCCAAAACTGCTCAAAAAAACCAACAAAATAGTATACAAAAAAACTCAACATAACTTAACTATTACTACCCGGTCGTCACTAGTAATTTTGTATTATGAAAAGGGGTCAAGAATAAAAAATAAGTTTAAGAACATGTGTTCCAGATAGTAGGGGAGAATCAATAAATGTACGAACCTATTGGAGCTGTGAATCGAACACGAATCTCTTCGGAAAGCGCATGCGCCAGACCAACAAAGCTGGTAGAATAATGTAAACTAGATGTACTTGTATAGAGAGGCACACATCCACAACGACCGCTTGTGTGAATGCAAGTAAACAAGGCCGGAAAACAAGGTCTAGATTCTTTACCCTGGAGCTATCGGAGATGCCTACAGACAAATACCCTGAGGGTGGTAGAAAATAAGATATGGAGGTAAAAAAAAAAGAAGAAAAACAGCGTCAGAAGCTGGACGAGAAGAATTTATTCGCCCTTGAAGAAGAAACTTGAGTTTTTTCTCGAGATGATGAACGCCAGGTGATTGCATACTGGGGCTACTTTTTGTAATTTTCCTGCGTTTTACGAGTTTATTTTATTATACTTTTAAGTTTATCTGTTTTGCATGCTATACTGTTCGTCTACATAGCAATAAGCTAATTTACTTTCTTCGTCAATTAACTCACACGCTATTTGCATAGTTATACGCCTGTGTTTTGCAATTCTTTGCAAGTTTTTTTAGACAGCTTGCATGGTAGCTCAGAAATCAAGAACAGATGCGCTGAAGTTCCTTGCTTGAAACTAAAAAAACCCCAACATATTTAAAATAGTTAATGAAGTTTATAAATGGTGCCCAATTTTGATGATTTTTAATTTATTTTTGGTTCATTAATACTTTCGTTTCAGGATCTAAAAACGGAAGCTGCTGACAGGACGTGGTGGAGGACTGAATTTGTACAAGACAACACACCTGTGGAAAGACAGAATCCTGAATCCCTAATAATACGTCTTTATCCTTTTTACTACAAAAACAAACAAATTTCATGTTTTCAACATGTCTAGCTATTATTACGATCACAAATTGTTTTCACCGTGCAATTTTTAATTCTTAGCAATGCATACTACCAACTATTTAATGCCACGCATTGATATAACAAAGAAAATAGCAATTTTTAAATATTTTAAAAGATTTAATATCAATTTTGTATTAACAACATTTCGTGATTGGAACTAAGCATTGGATTAAGCTATAGTTAAGTTGCCGTACTAAGAATCTTGTTTGACTCTTAAAAAGGGGCCTATAGCTAATTGAATGTATTCATACGTCAATAGGTGTGTTATTCCACTTCCAAGTTTGACAGATTGTCTCAGTTTGTCGAGTTTAAAAATATATTTATTACATTTTTGCCAATGTTGGAAACCCTACATTTTATTTGTAGCATGTAGAAAGTTCTTCTTTTGGTGATCCGACTATACCATACGTATAGCAATTTAATTGAATTTACAAAAATAAAAGTTCGCAATCCCAAATACTTTTTTTTTTAATAAACCAGTCGTGGAATTGTTAAGTGTATTATAAATAAATGACAGTCATGAGCCGCAATACTTGTTTATAGAAATTGATATACGATCCAATAATGTGTGTCTTTGATTAAGACAAGTGTTCCCCGTTGACAACTTAATTATTTGTCTTTGACAAAATAATCTAATTAAATAAAGGATATTTAAAAAAAGGGGTGTACCTTGTATTCTCTCTATAAGGGGCAACCGTATCTAACCAAGAGATAGGCAGGTTTACGCCATGTTCTCATACATTAGAAATCGGCAACGATAAATGGTTTGGATTAATCAATTAACCCCGTTTCATTAGTATGCCGTGGACATATTTTTTATTTACCAGCCTAACTTTATATTTAATTTATTTTAATTAATTTGGGATATTTAAAGTATTTCACGTTTCTAATTATGTGTAACGAAGGAAAGCACCTTCCATAGAGATACAAATTCAAGCAGATACATCAGCGGCCTTCAGACCTATTTAAATGGAAGCATCCAGTAAACACCAAGCCTACCAACACAAGGACTTTAAATGTCTTCTTTAACCAATCAAGCTAAGGTGCAAATAAGGTCCCCCGAATATTTTCAAAATATTTGTAGACCTACAAATTATAGACAAATGCATTCATATACGTTTCCCGGAGTATCTCAGAGAGTTCTCATGAACTTGTTACGGCTCCGTTACCTGCCTTCTCTGTAGATTTAAGGTGGGGGTTTAGGGAACTCGAGTTAAGGTAAGTATTTTAGCAGTTTTTAAAGAAAAACTTCTCGGCCAAAATAAATAAAAATATTGCTCTAGTAGAAAGATGGAGTTTAATTTTCTTCGCGTGGTGGTACCAACAGTTCTTGAATATCTGTCGAGGGTGTCTTGGAATTTAATAACAACTTTTTCTCTTAATTTATAAAGTTTCTCATGTAATGCCGCTATGCTCATGACATAAGTTTAACAATTACTTTTGATATCACCACGTGAAGAAAATTAAACGTTAAGTTTTTACTAGATATTTCGTTGATTTATTCTAGCAAAAAAAGAAGTTTTGCGATAAAAACAATAAAAACACTTCCCTAACTCGTGTTCCCTAAATCCCCACTTTAAAGCAAAGACCGCAGAGGATAAACCTGTCAGGGCATCTCGCGAAACCTTCCGTTTTGATTTATGTTCTGGGGTCGAGGCGGGGTCGGTATAGTATTGCATCGTTAGGTACCAGACAATGTGAAACAATTATTACTCTACGCGTCTTATAACTTGATAATTACTGTTATCATGTACTGTTGTATAACAGCTGATGAGCGAAGGGAATGATTAATAAACAAAATGAGAATTAGGGCGGTTTGATAGACAATGGTTTTAGTAAGGACTACAACTATAATCAACGCAAAGTTGTACAAAGGATGTCTTAATTTTTGGATTTACTTTTTTTTACTACAACCATGCAGCCTTACGGTAAGCCCCCGATTATTTGTGCATGGATTGTCCTCTTGGCAGCTTACCTATACTTCAAGAAAGTGCTTATTTGTGATGTAATGGATAATAAATTTACTTTTAAAGTGGATAAAACGTGTTTTCCATCACATCCACGCAAATTATTTTAATCAACACAGATAATACAACGTTTGATATGTTCTAAAACTAACCGGTTAGCTCAGATATTTAAAATTCCTTGCTTTATTTCTAGGGGAAATAAATTGTGCAGCCATATATGGAAAATTTGAATATAAGATAATATACGATATCTCTCTCTCTACATTTAATCAAAGAACATTTATTTTTTGCGTAGGTAAAACTTATATTTGAACCACCTTTACAATATGCATCATAAAACTATTGAGATTAGCACCAACATCATTTGTATTGTATTTAAAAAAATATATCTGTAATAGAATAGTGAATTTCTTGCTTATTTATATATTTTTAACTTAACCAATGAGGAAGCTAACCTATTTAAATCGATATGCACGAAATAAAATAAAATTAATTGTATGTATTTTTTATGACATAACAAGTTCTCCTACCGAATATAAATTATCGGTATTATTTAAGGCACAATAATTTTACCAAAATATGTGTCTTCATTTGGAATATAATCTCAGACCTCACTTATATCAGATGTTAAAGCTACTACTCCCATGGTCGCCCGCAGGGAACTGCCTGTGACTGCAGATGCATTCAGTGAGATTTGAGAATTTTTTATTCTTTCCCATAGCTAAGAAATATTTGTCTCAGTTATGGTCTATTTGGGAGAGTTAAAAATGTTGGTAAATATTTGTTGCTGAAGTAATACAATGCAATGAATGTGAGAGCTGATTGTCTCGTAAACCCCTACCACGCCTCCCACCCTACCTGGCTCCTTCCTCTTTGTCATAATAACCTCGATATGTTATTTTGTTGGTAATGTGTATTTTAAATGATAATTATAATAATAATAATTATCATTTATTTAATTCATCTAGTTTTCATCTCATGCTCGTTCCAAGCAGGAGAGAATCCGGAGGATTTTTTTAAAGTTTTACTGGCAACATATCATATATAATTTGACACAGCATTTGTTTAAATATCACTATTTTCAAATGTAAATATCAAATTTATAAATTGGCATCGGCGATTCACTATTATCAATTTGGTAGCTGCAATCACTGACTTTTTTTTTCCCTTCGGGCAGCCCTGACTACTTCAACAGGATAATAAGATGTTACACCACAACTGTAAAGCAAAATGGTAAAACTAAGAGCAAATTATCCGAGTAATTATCCTTCAAAGATTGATACAAAATGTGTCAGGACTAGAAATAAACGAAGGGCCAAGCTATACATCATACCTGACCTCTTGCAAAGTTTCTCGAATCCAAACCTTTTGTAAGTCGGCCGACTCATGAAACATAATAAATCTTGGTGGAATAGTTCGATGCATTTTAATAATAGCATACGCATAAATAATATTTTTCTTAAGTCAACAACCTGAAGGTTGGTTTGATGTGATTTATATCTATCTGGAGCTGGACATGCACTCAGAACCTCGGCTGGTTAGTGCTGCCTGCACCATCTGGTAGAAAAGTTGTGTAAGAGAGAAGTTCAGAAAGTGTGAGCAAGGTACTTTCCCATAACTTCCAGGGTTCTTTTACGTGCCACAATCGACAAGGGACCGACGACCTTTCTTCCTCTCCATTAAAGAAAAATCCGTTGACCTCAGCTGGGCTTGAACACACTAACATCGGGTCATGAGGCGAACACTTTACCCCAAGACCACCCTGGTCAACTTATAAGCAATACACCTCACATTTTCACTTACATACGCAATGATTTCTGTATTACAATTAATCATTCTTCTCTGCAACATATTTTTAATCACCCCACTGTTAAAGTTATACGCATCATATGATAATTACTATAATGGGGTAAGAATCAGGATGGAGGCATTTTAGAGGTAATCTTCCCGCATTTGCGTTGAAGGGTAGTGGGAAACCATTTAGGAAAAAAACATCTTCAATTGACCAGACCGGGATTGAAACCACGATCTCCACGTCTTCAGCAAGCATATCCAACATGAGAGTGATGCCTTTGACCGTTCGGCCACTGTAATGGGTGACCATTTTTATTGGTTATTATTGATGTGTGTGTCTGTATGTGTGAAAGTCCAACGCCCATCCCTCTATTCATAAATGTTTGATACAAGAGAGTCATTATCTGTGTGGCTTTTATAATTTACGGGCTCCATCAAGCGGTTGTTGAAGTGTCTTGAATGCATTCATAAACAATAAGATTATCACAAAGAGACTAGCATATGCGATGTCGTAATTCATAGATTTATTTATGACCGAAATAACGTTTAGCGGATTGGGATGGTTTTATTTAAGGTCTAGAGTTTTTCTTATACATACATATAAGCTATATTTATTTTTACATACACATATTAAAGATTATATATGAATATATATACAAAAGGTTTTATTTTCCCGTGACTAATAAATTAGGTTATCGGATCTAACCTTCACTTAAATAATAATAATAATTAATATAATAATAATAATAATTAATATAATAATTAATATAATAATAATAATAACTATTATTATTATTATTATTATTATTATTATTATTATTATTATTATTAATAATATACAGGGCAAATTTGAGGATGGAGATTTTGAAGAAAAATATATTCGTATTTGCGTGAAAAGAGGACTGAGAAACATCTTGATTGGATTCGAACCTCGAACTTTATATCACATTTTCTTTAGTATCACGTCTTACTACCTGTACAGGTTATACGGATATATACTAATTACGATAGTGAGCTAAGGATGATTAATGTTGAATTAAAAGCAGTGTACCCGCATTATAGTGGAGGGAGAGTGGAAAACAATTTTGGAATAACCGCCTACAGTACAATCGACTGAGATTTGAACCTTGATATCCCCATCATCGGCAGGCTAGTCTACTGCAAGAGTAGCGCCTTAGACCATGCAACCATTAAAGCGGGTAGGTTGAAATTAAAGCAAATTTCTACGTGATGGGATATACTATTATCTAAGCCTTTTACTTTCTCTCTATCTTACAGGTGATCGTCAAAAAAATCGAACTCGAGATTTTGATGAATTTTGACGTTTCATGACTTCCTGAATCCGAAAAAGTGGTTTTTGAATTTCTGTCTGTCTGTCTGTCTGTCTGTCTGTCTGTACCTCCAACTAGAGCCTAAACTATTTTACCGATTGAGCTGAAACTTGATATCTAGGGTTTTCATAGGGTTGCCCCGAGGGGTTTTTGGAATTGGATATCTACCCCTAAAATTAAGGGTAGTTTACTGAAGGGAAAAAAGAGAAAAAGTCGATTTTCTCAAAATCGGCTCTAACGATTTTGATTAAATTTCATTTATGAACATTAATAAATATTCCAAACAAAATGGCTACTCTCAATATTTCGGCAAAATGGCTTTAAGGGCTCCGGTCTGATGCGTAAATTAACATTTTTTATAATAGCTCCGAAACTATTTGAGATATGAAATTACTTAGCATTACAAATATGTATATATATTTATAATACAAATATTTTATTCGAAACATATTTTTATAAAATCAATAATTTTCAATCTATACGCAATTATATATATATTTTTAGCTTTTTGGACATTAAAGCTTAAGTATTGCGATCGTAAAAAAAACTAACCTGAAATGTTGATGGATTTCGACGTCTCATGACCCCCCGAACCCTAAAAAATAGTCTTTGCAATGCCGTCTGTCTGTGTGTCTATTAAAACTTAAAATTAAGGGTAGTTTACTGAAGGGCAAAAAGAGAAAAAGTCGATTTTCTCAAAATCGGCTCTAACGATTTTGATTAAATTTCATTTATGAACATTAATAAATATTCCAAACAAAATGGCTACTCTCAATATTTCGGCAAAATGGCTTTAAGGGCTCCGGTCTGATGCGTAAATTAACATTTTTTATAATAGCTCCGAAACTATTTGAGATATGAAATTACTTAGCATTACAAATATGTATATATATTTATAATACAAATATTTTATTCGAAACATATTTTTATAAAATCAATAATTTTCAATCTATACGCAATTATATATATATTTTTAACTTTTTGGACATTAAAGCTTAAGTATTGCGATCGTAAAAAAAACTAACCTGAAATGTTGATGGATGTCGACGTCTCATGACCCCCCGAACCCTAAAAAATAGTCTTTGCAATGCCGTCTGTCTGTGTGTCTATTAAAACTTAAAATTAAGGGTAGTTTACTGAAGGGCAAAAAGAGAAAAAGTCGATTTTCTCAAAATCGGCTCTAACGATTTTGATTAAATTTCATTTATGAACATTAATAAATATTCCAAACAAAATGGCTACTCTCAATATTTCGGCAAAATGGCTTTAAGGGCTCCGGTCTGATGCGTAAATTAACATTTTTTATAATAGCTCCGAAACTATTTGAGATATGAAATTACTTAGCATTACAAATATGTATATATATTTATAATACAGATATTTTATCCGAAACATATTTTTATAAAATCAATAACTTTCAATCTATACGCAATTATATGAATTTTTTTAACTTTTTGGACATTAAAGTTTAAGTATTGCGACCGTAAAAAAAAACTAACCTGAAATGTTGATGGATGTCGACGTCTCATGACCCCCCGAACCCTAAAAAATAGTCTTTGCAATGCCGTCTGTCTGTGTGTCTATAAAAACTTAAAATTAAGGGTAGTTTACTGAAGGGCGAAAAGAGAAAAATTTGGTTTTCTCAAAATCTGCTCAAACGATTTTGATTAAAATTCGTATCTAGGCGTTGATTAAGATTATAAATAAACTGGCTATTTTCATTTTCCTATGAAAATGATTTTTAGGGTACTTTACAGAAGCGTTAATTTCCGTATCTCCACAACTATTTGAGAAACTAAACAACTTATCATTGCAAAATTGTAGGACTATTAGAAATAAAAAACTTTTATTTGACATATATTTTTATAAAAGCAACAGTTTCTGAGATATTTGCAAATATATTAATACAATTTTGTGAGCTTTAGTTGTAAACATATACTACTTAAGTCTTAACGCAATAATTCTCCAATGCCATAGAGTAATTAAATATAAGTATCTAAAAAAGTATGTTATTTTTCCTTAAAGCTCTTAGGAGAAATGTTTGCATAGCAATGATCTATCTCCATTTTAGACTCAATAGTCAATATTTACATTTTTTATTGGTCAAAATGTATAAATGAATAATTAAATATCAATGCGATGACTTGAAGATCTGCAACACCTTATAAAATGTTAAAATTTTAACCAGAAATCGAAATTTTAATACGAAGTGTTGACCCTTGTGGAAGACATTAAACTGTTTGAAATGCTCTTAGGTGGACAAAGATGCGCCTCTTTTCTCATTGATTCTATATCATTGTATATTATTTTATGCGTGTTCTTATGTGGAGTGGTGATGATACAATGTACATTATTCCGTTCAGAAATCTTACGAGTTTATAGAAAGAGAGAGAAAGTCTGTGCGGTGCGCCGTACCATTTATTTTTTCCTATGTCACGGCTTTGCTTAGCTTACCGCTAAGATTTTATTAAAATTTTGAATTACCAATATCGTACAAGATAGAAGGTACTTTTGTTTATTTTTATTTATTTTACACTCTTGCACCCCTTGGTAAGAGAAAGTATAGTGATCGTCAAAGAAATCAAACTTGAGATTTGAATAGATATTGGACGTTTCATGACCCTGTGAGCAGCAAAAATGATTTTTTTTTAATGCGTCTGTCTGCCTGGAACTGGGACTAAAGCCTAAATTGTTTTACCGATTGGGCTAAAACTTGATATCTAGGGCTTTCATAAGATTTCCTAGAGTTTTTTTTTAAATTATCCATCCAACCCTAAAATTAAGGGTACCGGTGTTTTACTTAACGTTGAAAAGAGAACAAAATTGATTTTCTCAAAATCTGGTTTAACGAATTTGATTAAATTTCAAATCCAAGCATTGTTTGACTTTACAAACAAATGGCAAATCGTGTTTTCCCTTGAAAATGAATTTGAGAAGAATTTACCATTTTAATCTTATCTCTGCAACTCTACAAGATATGAAATAACTAATGATTGAAAAGTTGTAGTACTATTTTTTTTTTAAATAACCTGCTTCTATAGTCACGTGGTCTAGGGTGCTACTCTTGCAATGGACTAGACTGCCGATGACGAGGAGCTCGTGGTTCAATCCAGGTTGGATGTAGGCCTACTGAAGGTGGTTTTTCCTTAATGATTTCCCACTCTCGCTCCATACAAATGCACGTACACTTCCTCTAAATTCAACCTTCTTCAACCCTAAACCATTAGTGTAGTTATCACATAGGCGTGTAACCCGAATGGGTGGTAAGACGCAGTGCTAAAAAAAGTTTAATATATTTTATAAACCAATAGTAGGCCTGTATGCGATATTGGCCAAAATATTCTTTAAATTTAGGTCTAGGAAATTGATTGTTATGCTTTTTGGTTAACAGAGATGTTTCATTTTTCTCAATATTGTTTCTGTAACAGTGTTTATTATTACATTTTTTTAAAATGTTTCTGTGGTGTCTAATATTCCGCTTCACATATTTCACGAGTGAATATCTCCATTTTTTAGGCAAAGAACCGTGAAAATCTGTGCGTTGCACCAAACCATTTATTTAATGAAGAGCTGGAAGGGATTCACTGTATCTGCAATGAGCCCAAATGGGGTACGCGACCCACGAGGAATTAGGAAGCATTGGTCTAGGCTCTCCTGACCAATGAATCACAGGGAATTACCGGAGGTGGTAATACAAGGTGTTTGTTAACTAGAAGGAAGACATAACTTCACTCGCTGCTGAGACAGTCCTCACGCTGTCCCGTGTAAAAACACTGTTCGTTCGGTAGCCGGCAAGTTTACCGAATAGCAATTTTTCGAAAATCAATTTTTCAAAATCAGTTTTTCGAAATTCAACTATTCGAAGTTTAATTTTTCGAAAAACAATTTTTCGACATAGCAATTTTTCGAACTAATAATTTTCGAAAACATCTTTTTCGAAAATTAATTAGGTGAAAATAAATTTTTCGAAATCATTTTTACGGAAATAAATTTTTCGAAATGCAGTTTCTCGAAAATCCATTTTTTGATCTAGAAATTCTTCGAACGAGAAGTTTTTCGAAAACTTCTTTTTCGAAAATAAATTTACCTCAAATCTGTTTTTCAAAATAAATGTTTCAAAAAGGAGGTTTTCGAAAGATAATTTCGAAGTATAATAAAATTCTAGCTTAGTTTAGGTTAGGTTAGGTTAGGTTAGGTTAGGCTAGTTTAGGTTACTGGTAATCCTCCCTATAAGGGGGGTGAGGGTAGGGGTAGGTGAATCCCAGTCCTCAATAAAATAGCTTCAGAAAAACTCACAATTCACTAAATTGATTTTTTTTTAAATAGCTACAATTCTCAACAATGATTATTCAAATAATTGATTGTTCGAAAAATTCATTTTCGATTATTTGACTGTCGAACAATTGATTTTCGATAAATTCACTTCGGGAAATTGATTTTCGAAAAATGTGGTTTCACCAAACATATCGTTCGGAAAATTGATGGTTCGAAAAATTGATTTTCGACAAAATTACTTTCGATGATTTTGTATTCGGTGAATTTATTTCGATAAATTGATTTTCGAACAACTTGTTTTCGAAAAATTTACCTAGACCCATTCCTTCAGGAGTCTCCTTCTTTATAGATTTATAGAAGATTTAAGGACGCATTTTCTCAAATTGTGCATTGGTAAATAGCCATCATCTTTTAAAAATCCATCTGGTGAGCTTCCTGCCAAGAAAGAAAACTTCTAAACGCTTAAGGTGAGATTGTAGGGAACGCGAGAAAAGCTAAGAGTTCTTGGAGTTTTCATATCAAAACTTTTTTTGGTCAAGAGAAATAAAATATTGCTCCAGTAGAAACAAAAAGTTTAATTTTCTTCACATGGTGATATCAACAGTTCTTGGATATCTGTCGAGGGTGTCCTGGAATTCAATGACAATTTTTTATCTTCATTTAAAAAGTTTCTTATCTAATGTTGCTATACTCATGATATATATTCAACAAATGTTGATATGATCCTGTGAATAAAGTTAAAATTTCTACTGGAGATTCTACTGGAGCAACATTTTATTCATTTTGACCCCCAAAAAGAGTTTTTGCTAGGAAAAACTGCAAAAACATTTACGCTCACCTTATGCGTCAAAGTCTAAACATGGCTTGCTATTTATTATGGAAAAAAAACCATAACGTAGAATTTTTTGAAATGTTGTCAACGAAAGGTAAAATATTTTAAAGAGTAAACAAAATAGCTCAATTTAAAAATCAATTCTTTAATGAGAATATAATATATTATGTCAAAATGAAGTTCATCCATTTAAACGCACCCCTGAACCTAAAAAAAACTTAATTTAAACTTATTAGTTGAACGCCCAGGATGCCCGTGTTTGACTCGAGTACCCAGGAGTGGGGTTTGATTCTTATCGAGATCATTGGGAAAGATTTTACATCCATTACCAAAGAATATTTGTGATTCCCTAAAGTGTCTTATATTATAGCCTCGACCTACCCTTGATCAGCAAATCAAACTGTCTGAGCCTGACATTTAGTCTGCGTGCTCATCTATACACGGGTGTTAAGAGAATAGAAGATTGTTTGATTGGTTTTTAAATAGTAATACCAGTTCGCATTTAATTACATTAATGAGGTAGAAATAAGTAAAGTAGAGGGTAAAGGAAATGTACCCACATTCGCATTTAAGAATAGGGAAACCAAGTAAAAAGTATTAAAAAAACAACACCTAAGCACAACCGGCTTGGATTTGAACTCGAACCTCCTCTTCACCGTACAACCACATTATACGAACCAAACACTTAATCTGCATGTCCACCTGTGCGGGTAATAGTTTACTTGCATTAGAGTTTATAATGTTTGGTAAATATGAATATTTAATTTGGTGTATCACTCGTTCATTATATTCAAGTGCAAGGATGATTTCTCTCAAACGGCCCGTGACTTAAACCATAATTAGAAGCTCTAGCACCAACGTCATTAACACTTAAGTTTATAGTTGCCCATGCTCGTCAGTTCGGCAAGAGCTTGAAGGAAAGGGGAGGGAAGCGTAAATATATATTCTTCTCTGTCACATTTCTTCTATATTTCTCTCTCTGTCGCTCGCTGGCCGCGTCCTTGCCCTGTCACGTGTCTTGGTCAGGAATGCTGCGACGGATGATGGAGATCCCCCCTCCAAGAGACCTTCCGAAACATCTGCAGGAATTTTTACAATCTCTTGATCTCTATTTTCCATCTCTTTATCGTGTTTATTTTTTTCTCTTTATTTTATTTCTCTCTCTATCTTTCCCGACGTATTCTGACTTTGTTGACGTCTTATATTTATTTATATTTGCTCTTTATTTCCTTATCTTTATTGTATTCCTCTCTCTATCTTTCCTGGCGTATTCTTTCTTTGTTGACTCCTACTTATTTATATTTATTTGATCTCTCTCTTGCTTTTTTTTAAAAAATAGTTAAAAATGCTAAATTCTCTCATACACGGTTCTGCCTTCTCACACTACTCTGCTATTCTCTCTTATGTCTCTTCGCCCTTATTTCTCTTTCTTAACTCCCTCGCACTAATATCTTCTTTCTAGTCTTATATTAGGGCGATACCTCCGCTGGGGGGCACATACTTAAAATACTCAGAATAACCTTTCCTAAAAAAATAAATAAAAAAGTATATTTTTAAAACTTTTAAGCTAGAAGGGTTGTGCTGCCACATAGAAGGAATGAACGATAAAATTCCACATTGTGTGTTTATTTTATTTTTTACAGTCGTAGGAACAAAGTGATCCCCTCTCCTAGCTTGAAAAAAAATAGCTGAACAAATAGGTTTCTTAAGGTGCGGCCGAAGGGAGCGCGAGTGTTTTTACATTTTTTATAGAAATGAAATTTGTGCCCAAAATAAACCCAATATTTCTCCAGTAGTAACATAAAGTTTAGTTTTCTGCACATGCTAATATCAAAAGATCTTGAATATATGTCAAGGGTGTCCTGGAATTTTGTCAAAACTTTTTCTCTTTATTTAAAAAGTTTTGACAAGATTTCAGGACATCCTTGACATATATTCAAGATCTTTTGATATTAGCATGTGCAGAAAACTAAACTTTATGTTACTACTGGAGAAATATTGGATTTATTTTGGCCAAAATATATAATTCTATAAAAACTTTAAAATTACTCGCGCTCCCTTTGGCCGCACCTTAAAGATGGGATATAAGGGAACGCAAGCTGAGGTTCATATTTTTACAATTTTTATAATAAAAACAACAATTATTTTGAACTAAATAAATAAAATATAGTTTCAGTAGATACTTTTAGTTGAATTTTCTTCACATAGTGATTTCAACAGTTTTTGAATATTTGTCATGCGTAGTGAGTAGAATTTTCTTATTTGCCTTTTATTTACTTTTTTCTTAAAAGATAGCTAGAGAGTTCAGATATATATGCATTTCATGTTATTACGAGTAGAATATATTTATTTTTAGTATCTATGACTGTCTATTCTGTTTGTCTTAGCATTCTTATTTCAGCTTTGTTCTCTATACCTCTCCTTATTTCTCTAAGGTATGAATTTTCTTCTCAAACAGCAAGTATTTGCAGGAGAAGAGTTTTATCTTCTTCGAAAATTGTAAATGTAAAATGTGATCCCTTGATATCGTGTGAATTAAAAAGAGGCTTATAAAATTATTAAAACACTATATTTTACATTGCACGCCACATAGGTGGTAGCATGGTCTAAGGCGTAACTCTCGCCATAGGTTAGATTGGCGATGACGGTGAGATTGGGGTTTTAATTCAGGTACGGTGTAATAGGGTGATTTTTCCCCTAAATTATTTTCCACTCTTCCTCTACGCAAATTCGATTACACTTCCTCTAACTATTACCTTCATATTCCCCAAGACCATTAACGTAATTAGCACATAATTGTATAACCCTAACGGGTAGTAAGACACATTACTAAAAGAATTAATACATTTTTAGTTGTGTGCCTGCTTTTTCCTTTAGGTGCCTAATTGGCTACCCAAATCCTATATTTGTAATGCCTATTTGCCTGCCAATTTTAAACATTTGTGGTGCCTACGAATTTGCTCCCTAGTGAACGCAGTGGCATTTGATGGGAATTTTTTTTAAATAAAAATAAAAGGTCTCTGTCGAATTCTGTGATACCTATTTAAGATAATCAATTTTTTTTAACACCACGTCGTATTACCCGTTTGGGTTATAAGCTTAAATACTAACTACGCTAATGATCTTAGGGATTAGGAAGGTTATATTTATAGAAAGGTACCCGCATTTGCGTGGAGGGTTAGTGGAAAACAATTTCGGAAAAAACCACCCTCAGTATACCCGACCAAGATTCGAACCTCGATCTCCACGTTATCGGAATTTTAGTCTACTGTGAGAGTAGTGCGTTAGACCACGTGATCACTGAAGCGGGTTTCAAGAATTGTTGAGATTACTAAGTGCAGAGAATTAAACTAAATGTATCTAATTGAACAATACTGTATTCATTTTGACCAAAAACAGTTTTTATTATAAAAACCACAAAAATACTGAGCTTTACTCAGGCTCGCTTCCTTATCTTCTATAAGTAGACGGTGACCTGGTGGTCTAGGGGTAAGGTGTTGGACTTCTGTTCTGAGAGTCCGGGGTTCAATCCTCGGTCTCGGCACAAATTGATCTGATTGCCAAACCATTCCTTCACCTCTGACAAGACGTGTATTAATCACAACTTGTGAATGTGTGGAATGCCAGGCCTACACCGTGGTTCGGATCCCATATTAAACTGTAGGTCCTCCATTTCATCTCGCAATCACCCTACCACTACACATCAGCGTAAGTGCGTATAACCCGAATGGGTAGTAAGATGCGGTGCTAATAATAATAATAATAATAATAATAATAATAATAATAATAATAAAAATAATAATAATAATAATGATATAATGATATAATAATAATATAATGATATAATAATATAATGATATAATGATATAATAATATAATAATAATAATAATATAATAATAATAGTAATATAAGTAGAGGCCCGTAAAAATGAGACATGATAAAGTGAAAAGTGCCATACAAAGATGGAATCAAGTACTTTTTCCTTTGATAGTTTTTAGATATGATTTACAATGTTTTTGAAAAGCGAAATAAAACGAAATTTTCTTGTTACAAAAAATCCTCCTATGAAACAAAATAACACCGCTTTTACAAAAAAAATCTTTTAATAAACACGAAATTAAGAAGAAATTAAGCAGAAATTTGATTAGTATTTTGTTGTAGTGTAAGCTAACTTTAGGCTACAAAATTATGAAATATGCAAACATATTTGACAAAGAATTTTAAACCACATATATGGTTTCAATAGTAAATTTTAAATTAGTATACACTGTCTCCAAATGTAAACATTACTTAAACAACTCAGATAACATGTAGTTTTGAATAAACATGAAATAACACCGAAATTAGAGATTTAAAAAAGGAAATTTAGTTAAAAATAAAACAATTTTACAGGGCTCTATGTATAAGTTATTTTCGAGTCTTAGATAAACACATTAGACCATGGTTAAATAATTAAAGCAAGTCTAAATAAAAATGTAACCGTGAAGTTGTTGAATTCCGACGTTCCATTATGAGTAATGGAATTTATTTTCCACTGGCATCTGAAGGTTTTATTGAATTCCAACGTTAACATTAAAAAAGGAAAATACTCTAAATGGTTTTCTTGATAGAAATAACGCAAACACAATTTCACATTTTTAAAATAATTGTGAGCATCGTTTGTTAGAAATAAAACATAGACATTTCTATACAATACTTCACAAGTTGCACATATTAACAAAAGTTTATTCCGACAGTAAATCATTTTAATATACGAAGCCATGATCGCAAAGACAGTGTGTTTATATATATGACGCTTGATCCTTTTAATACATTTCTGCGCACGTAAATAATACGCCAAAGAAATATATAAGTTCTAAGTAATATGCTACAATTAAGGTGGGAATATAGGTAAAACGAGAAAAGGACAATGTTGTTCCAGTTTTCACAGTAACACTTTTTTTTTGGCTAAAATAAATAAAATATTGCTCCAGTGAAAATATTTAGTTTTATTTTCTTCATATGGTGATATTAACAGTTCTTGAATATCTGTAAAGAGTGTCCTGGAATTTAATGACAACTTTTTCTGTTCATTTAAAAAGCTTCACCTAATGGACGCTATACCAGGGGTTCCCAAACTTTCTTTTAGACCGCGCCGCCCTTCACATGTCAGATTTTCCGAGGTGACCTGGCGGTCTAGGGGTAAGGTGTCAAATCTCTGTGTTGAGGGTCCAGGGTTCAATCCTCGGTCCCGGCACAGATTTATCTGATTGCCAAACCCTTCCTTCACCTCTGGTAAGACGTGTATTAATCACAACTTGTGAATGTGTCGAATGCCAGGCCTCCACCGTGGTTTCGGATCCCACGTTAAACTGTAGGTCCTCCATTTCATCTCACAATAACCCTACCATTACACATTAGCGTAAGTGCGTATAAACCAAACGGGTAGTAATACGCGGTGCTAATAATAATAATAATAATAATAATAATAACAGATTTTCCGCACGACGCCTTTGTACCCAATATTCGAAACAAATAGCTCAAATTCGATTTGGTGGCATTAAAAAATATAATTGTCATTACATTACTAGCTTGTATTCTTTTGAATGTAAAAAAATACAAAATCATAACAAAATTACAGATCTGAATAAGGAGTTAGAGTAGACATATATTTGTTGTACATGGTCTCATGTGTACAGTTTGTTAATAATAACGAAACTTGTGTTTGCTTGTATGATTTATTTAATCTGTTTGAATACGTACGAGTACATTACACATATTGAAAATGTGCAAGTTGCATTTCACTACATATTATAAGTTTTAGCTTGTCCTTATAGCCCCGATGCTCTGGACCAGGACCGATGACACCCTAGGGCGTCACGACGCACAGTTCGGAAACCCCTGCCGCTATACTCATTAAATATGTTCAAGAACAGTTGATATCACCATGTGAAGAAAATTAAACTAAATGTTTCTACTGGAACAATATTTGACGTATTTTGGCCCAAATAATGTTTTTGCTATAAAAAACCGCGAAAACGCTGACCTTTTTTTGCGCGTTCCCTACACTCCAACCTTAAATTATTAGGCGTGTTTTCGCGGTTGACCTGGTATCGATGTTAAAGAAATGTTTATGACTGAAACGATACCAGAGCTTGGTTTGGTAACGCTTTCCTTGAACAGACTAAACAGTATGGTTACGACCAATGAGCAGAGAATTTGTGCACCAATTTCAAAACAACATCACTATTTGTGTTTTATTTAAACGAGTATAACTTTTTATTTTAGTCAATTAGTTTTAAATTTTTAAAAAATCAAAATGGACAACAATTACTAGCTTGAAATACATGACAGTAAGTAGGTAATTAAAAACTGTCTAGCTATAGATAAAAGAGAGCATTATATGATCTAGGCCTATTTAATATCACATACGTACCTCATGTTTTTTATGGTTATTTTTGGGAAAATATGTTTAGCTTGATATGTTGTGTAAATATTAGGACTAGTCAAAACAAGCACCAATCTAACTAAGAATAAAATTAAATAGCTCATTTTCCGTTGATTTACAGTACATGTAGTAGGATGACATAAATTCACCTACGAGCTGTTAGATCTACTCCACCCCAACCACCATTTGTGTTTAAGAAAATAATCTCAAAAACATTTTCCTGCTCCATTATGATCAGAACCACTTGGTCGTAAACCATCCATACCAAGATGTAAATAAACCAATCGTGAAAACTCGCCTTATGGTTTGAAGAAACTACTGTAATACGTGTATACTAACGCTAGGTAAATATTATAAGAGCCATTCGCATATAACTGTGCTAGGCTTATAGTTGGTGAATTTGTCTATTTAAAACCTTTCCTAATGAAAGATTAGCATTTAAATAGGCCAGACATATAAAAGAAGCGAAACTAAAAGGGAAAGTTAACGCAGCTATGTCGGTGGCATGTACTTTCTACCAGTACAATTTTACGATCTTGTCATGGCGGGAAAGGGGTGGGTTTGGAGGGGGTATCGTTTCCCCTATGAAATGCACCTGCCCTAGGGCATCACAGCATACTTTGTTTGGTTGGTCGTAATGATCTTTATAATGGTCTAATGGATTAGGTTTGATAAAATCACGACAATACCTGGGAAAGAAATACTACCTCATATTCATGACTGCGATGTAGTAAATGCTTGATAGACAGTTTAAAAATAAATGTGGTTTTATTATTAAAATACCTTTAAAAAAACATTAACTGCTTGGAGAATAATGATTTACATCTTTGATGGGGTTTGTTAATTTATGTTTAGTGGATTTTATTAATAAGTTCCACACAAACAAGAGGACTAAATGTCATCTAGTATGGTTTGCGAGGTGACGGGGAGGTCGTGAATTCGGATCACGATTTGACGATATTATTTATCTCGCAAATTAAACATCAGACAACGCCCATTGTTTTGCATCTTCAGTTTGTGTGAAAAAGAACCATAATATGAATAGGAATAACGTGGATTTGAATACACTCTGTATATCTACCCAAACACAAAATTGATCTTAGTCAAACAGCTTAGCTGAGTCGGTACCTTGTATTCCTATTGCGCTAAGGGGCCCGAATTTGATTACCACTATAACAAAGAAAAATCACTAAAGGAATTAGTGGTTCCCCTATCCCAGTAATGAATTAATGGTTAGAGGGCTGGATGTGTTGTCTTTTATATATTTAAGTTAGTTTATAAGTCGTGTGCTGATATAATCAGTCGGTTCAGAAAGTGTACGTTGAATACCTCAAATTAATCAAGAGCCATATAGGCCACATTGCGCCATTTATTAATACAATGTTGTATACTATTTTACTTCACGCTACGTCTGTCATGTTATTATTGCACTATTTTTTATTAGTAAAGGTAATTTAAAATACCCAAGCGAGACTGGTAACAACTCAGCCTCACAACTCCTTGTGAGATTTTATTTAGTGATAAAATGGCATTTGTTTATTTACTTTCTAGTATGTTTACTACACATAGAGCATTTTATCAGGTGCTAATGGGATAAGGACGATAAAGAATAATTTAGTGAAAATGTACCAGCCTTTGCGTGGGGGAAGAATGGAAACAATCTTTTTTTTTAAAAACACTCTCTATACACCTGGCTGTAATTCAAGCCCTCTACCTCTCCGTTACAGTCAAACCAGACTTTATGCATCTGATATTTAGTCCGCGTGTCCACTGTTGAGGGCGGGTGTTCACTAGTATAGAGAGTGGTTGACCTACAAGACTCTGGTCAAGAAGCTCTGGTTCAATTCTAAGCAAGTAGGTGCTGTATTTATATAACGTTCGCTTACGGCTATCATTAGGTAAATGAGGGTTTTTTTTTGGTTAAAACTCTCTTTCCGCACTCCGTGTCCTTAGACTAGATAGTGTCAGCTATGATTAGTATGAAATTGTATTAAAAACGCATTAAACAACACTAAAAACCACATGAGGTTCGGTAAAACATTTTCATCACATGTTCAGGAATGAACCACTCACCCACATGGGATGCTCTTCACTAATAATAATGTTCAAGACAGTAGCGTATGCCGACATGTGAGGATCTTCACGTATGTCTGCATGTCAAGCTCTTTGCAAATTTTATTCATGACTGTACCATGTGTCTGCGAGGGACGCTCTTCACAGATATGTGCTCAGAACCTTACTGTATGTCCACATACGATGTTCTTCAACCCTTTCCACAAGAACTTAAGCAACAAAACTGGCTAACAAGAGAGATGATTTACAACACTCAGGATCTGTCTTACTTATCTTAGTCATAATCAAGAGTGTAACCAGAGCAAACTTAGGCTTGGAGGCGGGCGAGGGGAAAAGAGAGAGGGTGGAGAAAGGGGAGGGGGCAGTTGCTCCTCAAACCAAGGTAGAGAGAACCAAAGGGTGAGAAAATTCTGTCAAAATGCACTCACTTCTCTCAAGCAGATATAAATAATAATTACTTTTTTTCATTAGGGCTCTTAAACGTACACTTTATGAATTTTCCTGATAATAACATTAGATGTCTCACAAAATGGCTTAATTCTAGAACAGACACAACATTCAATTCCGTTGACGTCGATTTATTACTGTTACGGAGGAAACCCTAGTTTTACTTTCTTACTTACTCTGGCACTAGGCACTCGAAATTTCTTTGGCATATTTTCAAAAGTACGCCACCCATCCCTATCGTGAGCTAGTTACATCAAGTCCACCTCATTACACGCTATCTCTTTCAGGTCCATTCTAATGTTATCCTCCCATCTGCATCCAGGTCTCTCCAATGGTCTCCTCCCATTGGGTTTGCCAGTCGATAACCCGAACACGGTTCTAGATTCTCCAATTCGCACTGCATTACTATAGAAGCATAATTTAACGGTCAGTTTCACAGTGAGACTTAGTACGCTTCAAGTGCGGCGCTGTACTAAATACTAAAAGACACCTATCTGGACCAGAATGGAATGGGCCAGTTTCATATGCGATACTGGCTTATTCCATTCGAATTTACGAGGTAGGTGTAGTTTTGTATTTATTTTAGCGCCACACTTAAGGCGTGCAAGACCTATCTATGAAACTGGCCCAAAGACTAGATTAAAAAGTAAGGGGGGGAAGTGTATTCCCTTGTTTGAATCCATTATGTATTTAGAAAGTATCTGATAAGTGAAATCCAGCCCGTACCCTGCCACGCGTATCTCTCAAACATGCCTCATTTAGCTTGACAAGTTTTTTGAGTATCCCAACCTTAACTAAAATCTAATATAATTTGTTTCTTTTAACTGAATCATAGGCCTTTTTAAAATCTATCTATACTTGAGAAACTATTATGTATTCCCAGTTTTTTCTAATATTTGCAGAATAGTAAAAATCTGATTTGTTGTTATCTATTTCGTCCAAATCCACACTGATTATACCAAATTAATTCCTCTGCATATGGTGTCAATTTAAATAAAATTGTTAGATACAATTTTGTAGCATGTTAGTTGTATTGAAATATCTCTATAGTTATTTCCCTCTGTTTTATCTCCCTATTTGAAGATTGGTGTTATTATACTCTCCTTCCATTCTTGTGGTTAAATATCAATAACAAAACAGTTTATGAATTTCTATTACCAACATTTCACCACCTACCTTTATTATCTCTGCTGGAATTGAATCTATACTTGGAGCTTCATGATTCTTTAACATTTGAATAGCTTCTTTAACTTCAATAATTCTTGGCTCTGGAACTAGTGGTTAAAAAGTTTGGATTTAGATAAACTCACCCAATTTGGATCCTTCATGAACACCTCAAAAGTTTTCCTCCTATTCAATGCCTTGTTTAATATATATATATATACAGGCGCGGATTCAGGGGGGGGGGGTCAAAGGGTCAGTTGACCCCCCTATGAAAGTTAGAAAACTAATTTTAAAAAAACCAAATGAAATTTAAAATTTTATAAAGAAAATACAACACAGATAAATTATAATATTTTTTACCTTTTTTGGAGCAGACACCTCTTAATCAGAGTCCACATGAGTCAAGATCAAATATGAATGAGAAACTATTAAATGTCTTTAAACAGAAATCTAACATTGTAAGTAACTATGTTATTTATAAATATGACCCGCTTGACCCCCCTGTGTAAATGATCTGGATCCGCCCCTGTATATA
>CABFWB010000486.1:97729-124889 GCA_902151455.1 Timema bartmani | reverse complement strand
TTTTTTGGGGGGGGGGGGGGGACCACCCTCAGTACATCCAACAGGGTTTTAAACCCCGATCTCTCCGTTACGGGCAAACCAAACTAGACGATCCTGACATTTAGTTCACGTGTTGATCGATCAAAGTCTTTGAAATTGTATTTTGGAAAAAAAAAATAACAAGTTTTAAATTCAAGTCCAGTCTATTTTTGCATGTATAAAGTGACAAATGACCGCCTCTGTAATATAATGGTAAGAGTTCCTGACTACAGACCCAGAGGTCCCGGGTTCGATCCCCGATTTTCCGTGAAAGAGTGGGGTCTAGAAACGGGGTCAACTCATCCACGTGAGAACAGATCAGGAGCTACCTCGTGAGAACAGCCCAGGAGCTACCACGTGAGAACAGCTCAGGAGCTACCTCGTGAGAACAGATTAGGAGCTACCTCGTGAGAACAGATCAGGAGCTACCTCATGAGAACAGATTAGGAGCTACCTCGCGAGAACAGATCAAGAGCTACCTCGTGAGGACAGATCAGGAGTTACCTCGGGAGAACACATTAGGAGCTACCTCGTGAGAACAGATTAGGAGCTACCTCGTGAGAACAGATCAAGAGCTACCTCGTGAGAACAGATCAGGAGCTACCTGAATGAAAAAGTAGCTGCTCCACTCTTGAAAATTGAGATTAATGGGCTAAGGGTTTGTTGTTCAGACAATATGACACCCTCTAACCGCAGAAGTTGGCGCTATCTTTACCAACAGACGGTGCTAGCTCGATGGCAGCTCAGTGGCAGCTCGATGGCAGCTCGGTCGGTATAGCTCGATTGTGGACTGACGCCATGGAGTGAAACATTTGACATTGACAGTAGGGAAGGACAGCCAACCCTCCTTTAACTACGCTGATTAAGTTCAAAGACCCCGTCATACACAACACTGCGTCATTAAGGAACGGACGTTGTTTAGGCATCAGTCTGTTGATATAAAAACGGTCGAGGTGACCCATTAATGAGCGTCAATCTGGTCATTAAAGAACTGTGATTCTCAGGCGACTTTGCCGTACTAGGGTTTCTCTGTCAGAAAATAAACAAATAGTTCTGTGCCTTTAGCTCATATGTCCTTGTTTGGAGCTCTTTTTTAGGTTAGAAAATAATTGGCGAAATAAGTGTTTTTCTGAGAAAATAAAACACTTATGGCACATTTACGATTATAAGTGCTTATATCACGTAATGGGACAGTAAAAAGGGAGCTCTAGCAACACAAATTCATCTTAATTGAAGTTTTGCAGAGCAGGAGATGATTAGCCTATTCTTAGATGCGATGCAAGTAACCTTCTCAATAGCTTAGAATTTCACATATAAAATAATATTATTATTGATGATGCTGATTTTACCGGATAATGGATCCAGTTAATAAAGTTGGTATCTAAAGGTCGCCGAGTAACTAGAGCCACTCTAATATAATATTCATAAATCAAATCACGTGCTCTACAAATACCACGTTTGACAAGTCGTATCAATGCCTATTAGCAAATCTAGTCAAGTTAAACTACCCATTCGGGGTTTTGGAGGTATAATTTAAGGAAATGTACCCTCATTTTCGTGTAGCGTGAGGGAGAAACAATTTATTAAAAACTACACACAGTTCACCTTTACCGAGATTAGATCCCATAACCCCCCCATCAAGCGCGAACCAGACCAAATGAGCTTTATATTTAGACTATGTGTCCACCGGTGTGGTCTCAATAAAATCTTAAAACTATTATATTAAAGTTAATATTGATATAATTTTTTTTCTAAACCTACTGTCAGTCCAGTATTACCGTCAATAGCCTATTTTTTTATAGGCCAAGATACCTAAACAGTTGTAAATGTATCTCTTGTAAATCAAGTTTATTTTATGCAGATAGACTGAACAGATAGTATGGCTGGGCGCGCACTTGGTGACATGGCCATGGTGGCCAGGATGTAATTAAAACGCTAGCAACCGCGCCTTTGAATGAAACACTTGTTATCAAGTTAGAAAATAAGTTTTCGTCAAAACCAGCGTTTTGACCTCTACCTCCAGTGGTGTTGAAACTGCCACTGGCGTCAGCGGTGTCTAGTGGTAGAAACGTGAATCAAACTACACCAGGCGTTAACAGGAAGTTGTGGCTCAATGTCACAAGTCTTTCAGCAGGAATAATCCTTAGGATGGTATCACGTTTTGAAATATTTTCATTCACTAAACCAAGTAGCTCATCAACTGAAACCACAGACATTCGATAGTACAAAAATAACCTATCTGGGTACATTCTGTGTTTCATAAACATATTATGAAACTGTCCTGTTGAGAGACTTTTCGATAGTGTGGGGTGAGTCCACCAAGGTCTCTTTTGACGAGGTTATTTTTTTGCGAGTTTCCTTCAACAAAATAAGTCCCGCAACACAGCCGGCCTGTTCAATGTCCATTTTTAAACCCCTCTGCACAAGTGGAAGCAACAACCGCGGCATTTAAACCACTAGTGTAGAATCAGTAGCGTTTAACAGTCGCGTTTTGACAGTCAGGTGTAGATTCAAGAGCTTGGGGGCGTAAGCCAGCGGCAAAACCACCGAGTTTTAACCGCTAGTGTAGAATCGGCCTTAAAGTAACCATGGAGAGTGCGCGCGTTTAGCGACCAGTGGGCACAGAGGGCACGAGCGACGCGCACGCGGCCAGCGGCCAGTCGCTGTCGTCTTAGTCACCGCATATGAGGCCAGGGTCAGTATGTGCGCACTTGGTGCGGTGGCCATTCGTTTGGTTTGAATGGAGTGTGATTCTGTCTACGATGTCTCGTGGGGATCGTTTGGATACAGATGATTTTGGCCGCCTATATCAACCACTCAAGACTATTGGCCACCGGTGCTAGGTCGCCAAGTGGGCGTCAAGCCTAAGACGCGGTGCTGAATTATTTTTTCCCCCCAAAGAGTGGCATTAGACGGATGCTGCATGGATGTTGTATTTTCTTTCTAAATTTATTTTATCACTGCATCTTACTACCTGTTCAGGATTTACACACATATGATCATTGCTATGATGGGCTAGGGATGAGAAATGAAGTATTTTAGACTTAATCTTCACGTATTTGCATGGAAGGAGAATGGGAAAAAATCTATGAAAAACCACCCTCAGTAGACCAGGCTGGTATTTGAACCCGATCTTCACGTCATTCGCAGGCCAGTAGAGCATGAGTGAGATGCATTAGATTAGAAAGAAAATTCGGCCACATAGGTGGATTTTTCTAAAATTAGGTCAGTATCGATTATTTTGTTTGTTTTTTACACTGCATCTCACTACTAATTTGAGCTATACATCCTATAATTTTATTTTGGTTTATTTAGCTCCACGTTTTAATAAGCGTTCGGGTTATACGCTTAAGTTGTAGGGAGAGGGAAAAACCATTTAGGGAAAACCACCCCAGTTCACCCGACTGAGATTCGAACCTCGATCTCCCCGTCCTCGGCAATCTAGCTCAACACAAATCTAGCACGTTAGCTAACTACGCCACCGAGGCGGGTGTATATAAATTCTTATATTATTTAAGCTAGTCTATTATTGATAAGGAAAGTCAAATATAGAGTAAAATGTAGCCGCATTTGCGTGAAGGAAGAATGAAAACATTCCAGGAAAAACCAGCCCTTACCACATCCAACCGGGATTCAAATCCTGACCTCCTTGTCAAGGGCAGTTCAGCCTATTGTCAGAGTGATGCTTTAGACCAGGGTGGTCCAACGTTTTCCACCTCAAGGCTCAAATCTGATTATTATTATTATTTTATTTAAAGTGAACTTTCTGAATCAACTAACTATATCAGCACACGACTTATAAACTAACTTATATCTAGATCAGACACAACATCCAGCACCCGCCCGTTAATTTATCACTCTGAAAGTGTGAACACACATTTCACCGATAATAATTTTTCGGCCACGCCATGAATCGAACCGTAGTAGACAAACACACTACCGGCTGAGCTAAGGTGTCGGACTATTTCATTATAAATTTGCACTGTGGGCCGAAGATATTATTTAGTCATCCCATCAACTTAATATAGGCCTACAAACAACACTTAGTAAACAATCATTTTCAACACGTACGTATAAATTGTATTTTTGGTTGGTAGAATTTTTAAAATTTTTACTGCAAATAAAAAATAGTTTATTAATCTCCCAGAAATGTATTATGAAATATACACGCACACACACTTTCACAAAAACTTAGCATTATAAATATATATTTTTAATACATATATTTTATTAATCTAATAAATGAATAATAAAATGCAATCGTGACCATTAGAAACAAAGATATTTATTTGAATCAACAACTATTTCACATCTACCACTGAGGGTTTCCTTTTAATTTACCTCCACGAGGGCCACAATTTAAGTGAGCGTGGGCCGGTTTTGGCCCGCGGGCTGCCAGATGGATCACACCACCTCAGACCATTCAACCACCGAAGCGGCTCAGCATCGATTACCATCAGGATTACACCGAAGCTTATTGATACTAAAATATACAAAACAGACAAACCAACGATCTCGGTCGGGAAATGGGAGAAAATAAATAAAACTTAAGCCCATAAAAAACCTTATATTTGATGAATCTTGATTAGTTGATGAGGTGGCCGACCTTGGGGAAAGACCGCCTCTGAAAACGTGTTTCCCGAATTATTTGAACAGTTTTGTTTAATATAGTTTTAGCGCCGTGGCCAAGTGGTTAAAATACCTTTCTATAGGTCGAGGCTCCATTACTAAAAACCGTTGTACCTTATTATTTTCCTTAGGTGATCAAAGCGAGCTTTCTGGACAGACTGATTTTATCAGCATTCGACCAAATAACTAACGTAGCTCTAGAATACCCAGCATCCAGTCCCCCAATCATAAATCAAAACTTGTCAATGGGGGCCCCGATTTCACCAAAGATACATTTTTCAACCAAGCCAGGAATCGAGCTTAGGACCCTTCATTTTGTAGGTAGAAATGTGCTATTGACTGAGCTAAGGCTTCGGACATATTTAAATATTTACTACTTTCACCATCATCATCATCACCATCATCAGTATATTATGTATTCCTACACTCTATTGCTGGCTCCTGGGAATAAACAGCTCTATTTTTTTTATCGCTGTGTCTTACAACCTGTTTAATTTATACTCATATATTATAATTACTCTAATTGGGTAAGGCTGAGGAAGGAATCATTTTAGAGGTAATCTACCCACACTTACATAGAGGGAAACTGGGATACTATTTAGGATAAATAGCCTTTAGTAGACCTGAGTGGGATTCGAACCCCGATTCCCCCGTCATAAGTAAACCAGTCTAACACGAGAGTGACGCCGTAGACCGTTCGGCCACTGAAGTGGGTGGCAACTAAAATCATTTAACCTAACAATACAGGAAGGGAGGATGTTAAGGAAATGCATCAACGTTCACCTGAAGAAATGATTAAAGCTCTTCCCCCCTTCAATCACTATACTCTTCCCGATACACCCACTCTGGACTCGATCCCTATCTTAATGCAATTTAATTTTAGAAGGAAAAATAATATTTTTTTTGGTCTGTCAACATTGATGATATTTAACTATCTTATCAGTGTTATTTGATAGGTATTGATAATATCTATTAAAGGTAATAGCTGCAGGTAATAGGACTTGACGTATGTACGCGTGAAATAAGATCTGGTAAATTTTCTAGATGTCATAAAAGGGCTATTACCATTAAAATGGTAATTTAGCTCGTCCATATGCTTATAATTATAACGCCATGGTTTGGTTGCCATGGTAACGTAAAGAAAGCGACCTCGATGTGGCCCTGATCGGGTCCCGGACCAGGTGTTTAGATGCTCATTAACAAAAAAAAGAAAAAAAAAGGGCGTGATCTCCCTACCCTCTCGTCATTACACGTGCACCGCAGGTGTGACAGCACGTGTCTGTGACGTCATAACCAGACAGGTCACGAGGCATTTACTCCATGCACCGCTAGAAAATTTGAACGCTCACTAAATAAACCCATTGTTTTTTATGTCGTCTTTTTTTATTTAAATTTTACGATTTTTTTTCTTGATACGCGTCTGGGCTACACGCATAGTTATACGAAAGATGAAAAGTTTCTCTAATATATCGATGTATCTTTCATTTGATATATTGCAAGCTGTATATCAAAAGCTACCTATATATGAATCAAATTATATCGATATATTAGTTGTGCCCGATATGTTGAACTGTTTGTTGCTATGGGTGAAATGAAACGTTGGTATAAAAATTACTGTTGTTCTGTAATGCTATTCTTAACAGCTTTTTACTTTTGAACGTTTTATTTAGCCGTTGAAAATAGAAGACAAGCTTAATAGAAATAGGAAAAAAAAAAGATTCAGTTAATAGAAGTAGAGAAAACATCGTTAAATTTATTTTTAATACCCAAGATTTAAAGCGCATTACGATTTATAAAATATATAGCTAAATTGATCGATATATCGGATATTAGAATATCAGATAAAAATACATAATATGCCCTATATGAAGACAATTTTTGTAACACAATAAATTGGAAAAGTTATTATAACTTTAATTCACAGCTTAATTTCCTGTACAAATAATATTAAATATTTCTACAGTATGTCTACAAAATTTTGATTCAAATGTCAAACATGAATATAATTGATTAGGATTTATGGACTTATTAAAATAGAATCAAATAAAGAAGAGGTAAATTATAGACACACACATTAATATTATCTCAATGGCGTCATCCCACAATCAGGATATATCGAGCCCCTACTTGTTCATTTAAGTAGCTCCTTTTGTCCTCACGAGGTTGAGTTTGACCCCCTTCCAGACCTACTGCTTCACAAACAAAATCTGGAAGCGCCGGGGATCAAACCCAGAACCTCAGAATCGGTAGCGAGGAACTCTTACCACTAGACCACGAATGCATTTAGTCGCTACATAAATACACATTATAGAGCTAGCAAATAATATAACCCTTCGTGCGAAGGGAGACAGAACTAATTGATTGGTAAAAAAAAAGCTGCCTTTTTTTTACAACCGATTAAAATTCGAACCCCGATCTATAGAAATACCTGCTAATTTGATTAGACTAGACCGATGCCTTCTTCCATGTGCCCACAGGTTTGTGCAGGTCTGTAGACGTTCTATTTCTACTTTGTACGAAACCTAAGTAGCGCTTTCTGACGCCGCCAGGTAGTTTGTATTCAAGTTTAATACAAAGATTGATTTCCATGACGGATCGAGCGTAGCTAGTGGCACGTAGCAAGTGAATGTGGCGAAAGATAATAATTCACGTCGCATGGGGCAGTAATGATTACTGAAAGAGAGAGTTGAGTGATTTCTGAACAAAAGGGATAAAAACCATTGAGAACACGCCATTTAAAGACCAATGAACTTATCTTTAGCGTCGGAGGGGGATGAAACGAAGGTGTGTCCAAATTGAAGTGTTTTAAATTATCTTTATTGATGGACCTACATCTTTAAGTACAAGTGGGCTTTCTGTTAGTGGTTCTAATCATTGTAGTATCCTGGAAGGATATTTCATGGATATTATTAAAATAGTTAAACCCCATTAGACGAAACCCCGGTAGTAATAAATTCCGAATAATCCGAACACGCTTTTCTAAAAACAGGGGAGGGGGGAGGAATTAAGTAAAATTAAATATATATTATTGGTTAACAAGCAAAGGAGTATAAGTTGTAGGAAACAATGATCTCTGATAATAAATGCTAAATATTTACATGTTGTAATCAACACAATGTGTTTTCCTGTGACTAAAAATAATTACAGTACATATTATTAGTTATACATCAGTTAAATAAAGGAAGATTTGCCTAAACTCATTCAACTGTAATTTAAAATTTGTGAAAATACTGTATCCCTCTATTCTCCCGCTTGATCAAAATTTTCGATAATTCGAACAAGCTTCGGTCCCAATTAGTTCGGATTAGCAGAGTTCTAGTGTACCTATAAAATAACACTAATACTATATTAAGATTGTATAAATGTTGAGGACAAAAAACACATATATTTGTGTTTTATAGAATAACTTTCCTACCAGTAGCCTAATGTAGTAAGTCCTCAACTTACACGGAATTAAACTACGCGTAGTCGTAGATGCGTGATTGCGGTATTGTGACGTACGACTAGTAACGCCATCTATCAAGTGTCATTTTAAACATAAGAAATGTCATTCCTAGTAGGCCGACGCACAGCTGATAGTGTCATCATTTGTTTGTTTGCTGAGCGCAAGCTGCTTGATAATGGTCGTGATGGTTGAGGCGTTCTATTTCGAACAATGAGCTTGGTTCAAATCACAGAGAAGTCAAAATATATACTTGGATAGTATCCATGGTCTAAACTATCTACGTAAAAGGAAAACAACCAAAGATAATTTGGTGGCGTATCTATTTAATAGAATTTTGTTTTAATATGGTTTTAAAGTATATGAAAGGATTATATTGTTTAGACAAAACAAGATTACACGAGTAGGTCTACCAAATAAATTCAAAGTTTGTGGTACCAATGATTTTTAAGACAAGATAAGAAGTATGATATCTAAAATATATTTCTACTGTCAGTTCAAAGAAAACTTTAGCCTTATTCCATGTCAAAGTGACCCGAGTTGAAAGGTCGCATGAGCTGCAGTCTTGTAATATACTGAATTTCTATTGACGGGGAGATTAGGGATCGAATACCGGCTGAATGTACTGAGGATGGATATTATTAAATGGTTTTCCCCCACCATTCCTTCATGAAAATGCGTGTACATTTACTCTTGATTCTTCTCCCTCCTTGTCTAGTACCTTACTACGTCTTTGCGTTCGGTCATTTCTAAAATATGAGATCAAGAAATTTGAATCAAAACGCGTGTTTTGGTTTGTATTTTCTAATCGAAGGTATACCTTAACCAACGTTTCCACTATGGCGTAACTTATTGGATAGGGCCATAGTTAGGGACACCAAAATATCGACAGACGTGACGAAATTTTACTTAGCACACTAAAATCAATATCAAAGTATTTTTTAAAGTTCATTGTAGCATTTTTGAATATATCATACACACGATAACTAAAACTTAATTAAATCTTTTCGTAAAATTGATTACTTGACCTTTTATATGGGAATGATTGTAATATTCCTATAATAAATCAAAGTTTCCAGTAAAAAAAAATGGTAAAGAGGATTTAAAATGTGTGTTTAATATTTAAAATTTAAGAGTTTGAAATTTAGCCGTAAGTTTTCTATACATGAAAGTATACCTACCACCTAGGTTCGAGTAGATTTTTCTTTACAATTTTTTAGCCAAAATATGCCTCTTATTTACCCGCTTTTAGTATCGAAATCAAAATTTTCATTTAACCAAATCCAATAATTTTATTTACCACAAATCAGGATCTTAAGCCACGGTGTAATTCATGAAGTAAATACTGCTAACTTTCAGGCTAAACAGAGTGTACCTATGCTCCTTCCAATAATTGATTTTCACTCCCCGTAAACTCGCTAATCTATCTATTTATAGTGGTTTGTTTTTTTGTGAAGCTACCAAATCCAAGCGATTCAATTATTTCTACTTGTATCAACCAACAAAGGCTGTTAGCAGTGAATTAAATCACCGCATATCCATCGGACATACGGACAAAATACAAACCAAGCAACTCGAAGCGCCATACGAATGATCAATCGGTAACCATTATCGGTATTATTACAGATTCATCACCACAACCCCGCACCCTATACAAACTATGTCGCGCGTGCGCCTAAGAGCGAGCGCGTTTTCGAACGACCTTATAGAAGCAAATAGGGTGTTTAGGGGGAGGGAGCACAACTTGAGCTGTGGTAGCCTTAAAATGGTATGACCTTAATAGTATAAGGTGATTGTGAATACAAAACAAATCCACTGTCTTACTATCCATCCAGGATATATGTATGTATTTTATCGATGCTTTTTTAGCACCACATCCTACCACCCTTTCGGGTTATACAACTCTGTACTAGCTACTTTAATGTGTTAAGGATGAGGAAGATTGAATCTAAAGGAAGTGTACCTGCATTTGCATGTAGGGAGAGTGTAAAACCATTAAGGGAAAAAACCTCAGTAAACCCGACCGGTATTCAAACCTCTATCTCCCCGTCATCGGCAGTCCACTCTATTGCAAGAGTGACGCCTTAGACCATCTGGCCACCAAAGCGGGTATATTATTAAACCCTTGAATGGCGTGACTCTCGAAATAGATTGGACTTTTTAATGAGAAAGAACTTGGGGCTCAAATACTGGTCAGCTGTATGAAGGGTGGTTTTCCCTCAATTGTTTTACACTCCCCCTCCATGAGAATTACGGTACACTTCCTCTATATTTAACCTTATGAATCCTCAAGATATTAGTGTAATTAGTATATATGCACATAGCCCAAACGGGTAGCAAGATGCAGTTCTAAAAAATATAAATAGGCCTAATTAAATGCTATTCAAACCAATTTGACAAAATCCAAACTAAAATAATATGTAGGCCTACTCACAACTAGACCAATTTTGGGACTAACACATGTTTGTATATCTCCGTATTTATCCTTAATCTATACTGATATCGTAAGTAAAATAAGGCATATTGCTAAAACATATTTCATATATCTTTAAAAAAAAACACGTGGATTTATTCCTTATGATGATGATTTCCGAAATTCTACTCAACCAATATTTTCAAAATTTTTTGATTGAAAACTTTTACACGTGGATGTGCCAAAAAAATAAATAAAAATATCAAAAATATCTAAAGGGGAGAATCTCTAATCTGGGATTAAAATAAAACTGTACATTAATTAAATCAACAATGGTGCAACAACGTGCCAGCTAATAATGAAACCACTACCATGAGAATATTTTGTTTATTATAATTTGACTAAATACACTATTCAAGCTTAAATCTTTCCCAACACATATTGACATGGCTTTGAATCAAAGAGTGACTTCATTCCGGTGTGAATGCGGGATAAGGTCATGCCATTTCAAAACTACTATGATTAGTAAAGTTGTTAACATGTAAATGCTTGTAATTTGTAGCAAGCGCGCGGGTGTATTGGCGCCCGCGGGCTAATAATGGCAGATCCGGGCACTTTCACTGTTGAAAGGCTCATTGCCCAATAGATGGGCTGACAGCTATGATTCTTCTTCATGATCTGTAAATACAGACCCTTTTTTATGAACTTAATTCAGCAGATACACTTGTATTGATTTTAATGACGGTATTATCTATCAAGATATAGCTAGCTCTGAATCTAATGCTTAGAAATTAAGACGGGCATCCAACCAAATGATTGTTTACAGCCGAGTTTTGGGAATATCTACAAATATTCACAAATAGTACAAATAAAATTATTATTTTTTTAAATTGTATTCATTTATAAAATTAGTTTAACTGTGTATCGCATCCTCTTTAAACATTAATAACTTTTCTCGGGTGACCTGGTGGTCTAGGGGTAAGGTGTCAGACTTCTGTGCTGAAGGTCCGGGGTTCAATCCTCAGTCCCGGCACAGANTCACGCTGTCCAACGCCGTACCGTATCAGGCGACATCTTCAGGTAATCAGTAGCACTTGTACTTAGAGGGCATCCGTTGAGCCCATAGTCCCGAGATCGAGTGCTGTAGAGGTAACGCGTGAGGACAGTCAACTTCATCGGTCTAAGTATTTGCAAGTTAAGCCAGTTCTTCCTTGAGCGTCCAGTCTTTTTATTTCTTTATCATTCGTCTAACATCACATTTTGTATTATTTTTATTAACTATTATTAAACCAAAATTTGTAAACCTACATATTATTTCAAACCCATACAATTTGCCTGCAACCTTACCATTCCCGTAAGCTATCCTGATAGATCAAGCCCACGGGGGTAGGTTGCTACACTGTATTATATAGTCTATTTGGAGTCTACTTCGGTGGTCTAGGGGGAAATTGCTCGCCTCAGGAGCCGATGATCGTGGGTTCAAACACAGCTGGGGTTGACAGATTTTCCTTGCGCTATACAAATAAGTAGCACAACTTCCTTCGGAGGGGAAGTAAAGCCGTTGGTTCCTTGTCGATTGTGGCATGTAAAAGAACCCTGGAAGGTATGTGAAAATATCTTTCCCTAATAGAAATTCTGGTGCGCTGATATAATCAGTTAAATACCTCAATAATTCAATAAATAAAACTGCCCTACCCCATTAAGACGGCTGAATGGAGCGCCCGGAGATGATTTGCAGACGTTTAGAAAGTCAGGATTTATTAAGTGGTTTGATATTTATTACTATCGTTTTCAACAACATGTAAGCGAAAATTATCCTCAGGCTATTGACGATTTAAAAAGTGAAAATTTTGAAAAAAAGTCAACAATGATTTACGTGAAAAACTTGTTCTTCTGAGATTAAATTAAAAGGTTATAAACCTATCAAATCTATCAAATAAAGTCATATTTTGTTGGAGCAATATTTTTCTTAGAATCATATTTTGTTAGATTGTTTAATAGGTTTTCGTGCAAGTTATCGCACTTTAATAAAAAAAAATCTTAAAATTTAAACTTTTTAATCAGTCATAACTTTCGCCTACATTTTAGTGAAAACAATATTTAAAAATATCAAACCACTTAATAAATGATTCGGGATTTCTAAACGTATGCAACGATTACAGTGCTCTACACAGACCTGTTAGCTCCCATAAGTTCAACTGCCCTAACCCCATCAAATATCATTTATACTACTGTACTCCACCCAGGGCTGTGGAGACAGTACTACGACTCCTCTATTTTTCTACTGTTCGACTCCAATTTCGTCTTTGACTCCTTCATAAATTGCTGAAGTATGTTAAATTAGTAATAACAAATTGATTGCCGTAAAATGTTCCAATACATATCCCTTCATATGAAGCTTCTTTGGGATTGTGAATTTATATTTAAAAAAAAAATTGTTTAGCCAAACTACAAATTTTGGTCCTAAATAATAAAAAAAAGTATCAAATATTGTTATAATATTATAAGTTTTTATTTTTAAGCTGAGTCTGTACATTTTTACCGACTTCAACTCTAATTTAGACTCCTCACTAAATTGCTTCCGACTACACAATCCCAACTCTTCCAACCCCCAATGGTCTAACATGTTACTCTCGAAGTAGAATAGGCCGCCGATGATGGAGATATCGAGGTTCGAATCTTGGCAAGGTGTACTAAGGGTGTTTTTTTTTAATTCACCCTCCCTTCGCGCAAAAATGGGTACACTTCTTATAAATATAACCTTCCTAATCCCTTAAACGATTAGCGTGATTGGTATATAAACACGTATATCCCGAATGGGTAGTAAGACGCGGTGATAATGTTTTTAATTAAACTGTTCCATTTTATCAACTCCTTCCATCAGTTCAACCACCCCTATCCTCTCAGTTCATCTGTATTTCCCTCTGAAATATGAGATCAGGTCAAAATGTCCTTCAAATCCCCTGGCTTTTTTCCGCGCGCACACATGTACACAGAATGGGTTATTGCATTAGCTTTTTGGATGTTTTTTTTTAAAAAAAGGACATCAAAAAAGCTGATACAAATGTATGTCTGCAGTGCGGGGAAGAAAGACATAAGAGTTGGGGAATGATCGGCTGTGACCGGAATGATAAAACGAGGGGTTAGAAACGGGACGGAATACAAATCGTTAAGGGCAGGACACTGGTTCAACTATGTGGGTCGAATTTTTAATAAGGACGACGACGAATTGAGTGATGTGTTTAAGTCGTCACATTTTAGATTCTGAGTGAAAAATTAATGGATGTAAAACATTCCCCTACCCTTTTAAATAATGTGACCCGCGACATAACAGTAGGTAGCCTGCTTTGGTGGCCGCATGGTCTAAGTCATCACTCTCATGTTTGACTGGACTGCCGATGACAGGGAGGTTGGGGTTCAAATCTCGGTCAGATGTACTGAGGTTTTGTATTTTCCAAAATGGTTTACAACTCTCTCTCTCTTCACGCAAATGGAGGAATACTTCCTCTAAATTCAATCTTACTCATCCCTAGATAGCCAGCGTTAATCAGTGCATATGCGTATATCCTGATTACTAAAAAAACCGTGGGTACATGAAAAAAGGGCACAGTCTCGTCTTGTCTGGATTGTCAATGGCTTTGAGGTCGAGTTTCGAATCTCGGTGGGTGTAACCTACTGTTCCCCCCCCTAAATAATTTCTCACTCTTCCTCAACGCAGATACGGTTATATTTGCTCTTAGATGATTCCGTATTAACCCCTACTATATAAGTTTAAATATTAAGTGAATAGCCTGGACGGGTAGTAAGACGTGGAACGCCAGATAAAAAGTTGCTATTTTGTAATATGCTAATTTGAAATTCCCAGGAAACATGATTTTTTTTTCTAAGGTTTTAAATTTAGTGAGTCTAATATTATTACTGAAGGATCTGTGATCCTGCGAATTTGTGATTAAAACACTTATCCCAATAGTTTGTTGTTGAAAATAATAATAATAATAATAATAATAAAATGTTTACTCGAGATATATTTTTCTTATAGTGTTTGTCTTTAACTCGATTGGAATGGGCCACTTTCACAAATTAAACCTAGTAGGTTGAAACTTTATTCAAGAGCACGTCATAGCATTGAGCTTATAAATATTTATGATAAAAAGGCCATATTTATTTAATTATTTATTTCTCTGCTCTTAGTCTTAAGGCCTAATACCCTTTTGTTCTGGCTGCATATATTTACACTAAAATAAATGCACACGTGTGGTTGGAGAGAGATTGGAAAACCATTAAGGAAAAAACACCCACCTGGGATTTGTACCCCCGACTCTCCCTTAACCAGCAGAACAAACTAAGTGAGACGGACGCCTCTGTTTGCGTGCCCACGCGTGTGGGTTTAATTTAGTAAATAATGTTGGTGCACATGTTCTTGATTACTCCATCTTTCAAGGTCAGATACAGTACTCACTGCCAACTCTGCTTGCCTTAAGCGTTCGGTTTTTTTTTCACCCTCTAGGAACCAACTACGTATTTAGTTCTTTATTTGCTTTTCATTTTAAAAATCAACTAGGTACCAAAATATTCAATTGCAATTAGCAGTACACGAAATAATCAAATCATAGTTCTCGTTTTGCTTGTTGTTAGGTCGTTTTACATAAACTGTTTTATTACGCTATTATATTTTGGTACGGAACCCTGTGCAGAGTGGCAAAGGGAATCATTTTTCAACCAGCCTTGTGTAGCTTCTATATACGCTTACAATAATCAGGTGAATGCACGCGATCAAGATGGACACAACAACCAAATTAATAAACCTAGTTAAAAATATTTGTTGTATATGAAAGAAAAAATATTTGTAGGAAAACCCATACCCATTATTACGAAACTTAATATTAGTCCCTTCTCGTTTCCAAACAATCTAATATACTCTCCTAATCTAATATAATATAAATTAACCTATAAAATGGTTCGCTTTATGCGGACCAGTATTTTGTCACTTGTATCGTTTTTGCTCCAAATTGAAAGGAAGCGTCATCAGATACCAAACAATAGTGCCGTTAAAGACAGTTCTCCAAGCCTATAGATAAAAGATTCAAACATAGGAAGGGAATTTGTTAGCCAATCAAATAAGAGGAGTCTTTCGCCACTTAAAAAGAAAGAAGTTTGTCAGTTACATTTCAGTTTAAAAGGGGTTGTTTGCGTTATTGTGTTCTTGTTTTAGATGGGGTAGTTAATTCAATTTATCGGTGTATTTGTTGATTTTTTTTATAATTGTTGTGTTGAAACCTTTATAAATATTTCGGTTTTGAAACATCGTTTAAAAAATCATAGGTCTGTTTGAAGTTTATAGTGATATTTGATTGATTTTAATCCTTCCTGTATCCTTCATGGATTCTTCATTTTCGGTAAGTCCAAACACATTATTATACCTAGTGGCTTTGATTTGATTCATGAATTTGTTTACCAAGTAGCAAAATAGGTTTATTCCAAAAAGTTTTAATTTAATAACATTACTTTATTTCGTTTAACCTCTACTCATTTCATTGCTAATGTTGAGTTTAAACATAGAATAAGGAGTAATACAAACGGTTTAAAAATTTCTAATTTGTTGATTGGTCGTATACATGATTTAAGACAACATCGAAATAATTAACCTTGCATAAATAGGATTAGTATTATAGTATCCTAACTACTCGAATAATAAACTGTCTTATTTTTAATACAAGATATTATAATGAATAAATTCACATGAATGGTTACACGCCTTAACTATTACTTTTGAAGCCTCTAGATATTTAATTATGTTTTAGTAAAACTATTCTGTTATCTGTAAATACGGTTAAATTAACCATTCTGAAATAAACATTGTTGGTTAAATCCCACAAATTTCATTCTTTTGTAATCAGTTTTAACATATTTATTGAAGTTATACTATTTCATTCTTTAAACTTCAAAACATATTATTTTAATAGCACTGTTTACATAAAAATGGAACATTGTGAAAGATCCTCAACAAAGTTTGTTTTAAAACCTGGAACATTTTATCATATTAATCACATTTTTTAAACTTGTTAAAAATTAATTTAAATTAGTTGAAAACAATCTGTGTGTTGATATTCGTATTTATCAAAGGTGTATTAAGTATCTAATTAATGCTTTTTTAATATCTAAATTATGTTAACGTTGCATATTCAACAGTGGAAATTATGTAAATGATTATCAATAAAGCTGCTTTAAGCACTTTCCTCCAGATAGCACATTAGTTTCACAACAAAATAAATAAATTGTATAACATATATTATGTAATAAAAAGTAGGGAATTGGTAGGAGGAAAATTAGCCATCTCACAATTACACAAATTACTAAAACTACTTTCATACATTCATACGCCAAGTCATGTGAACATCAGGTCTCACTTTTGATAAATTATTTAGCCCCACGTCTTACTACCTGTTCTGGTTATACGCCTAAATACTAATTACACCAATGGGTTAGAGATTATGAAGGCTTAATCTAGAGGATGTGGACCCTTATTTGAGTGAAGGGAGAGTGGAAAACCATTTAGAAAAAAAAACACCCTCAGTGCACCCGACCGGGATCGAACCTTGAGCACCCAGTCTTCAGCAGTCTAGTTCAACACGAGATTAGCGCGTTCACTTTTTATCAAATAGTATCAATGTCTAATAATAGTAATTATAAAGTAAAATATTATCAATGTTGACTGCAAATGTTTATATTATCTTAGTTGTTCTTCCGACTCGAATATTCCTATAACTTAGCTAAAAATTTTTGGAGTGACCTTAAGATGGGGTGGTAGTGAGCGTGAGTTTAGGGCAGTATTTTCGAAGTTTTATATCATAAACATTTATTTGGCCAAAATAAATCAAATATTTCTTCTATAGAATCATAGAGTTTAGTTTTCCGCACATGCTAATCTCAACAGTTCTTTAATATCTGTCAAGGGTGTCCTGGAATTTAGTGACAACTTTTTATCTGCATTTAAAAAGTTTGTCACCAAATGCCGCTATGCTCATGAGAGATATTCAAGAACTCTTGAGATTAGCATGTGCAGAAAACATAACTGTATGTTTCTATAGAAGAAATATTTGATTTGTTTTTGCCAAAAAATGTTTATGCTATAAAAACTGCAAAATTAATGCACTAAACTGGTGCTCACTACCACCCCACCTTAAGGCCATGTCAAGTTATTTTTATATGACTAGCTTCGTCAAAAGGGCTTTCCATCCATCCCTGTTTCCAGCCTGTGGTCTGGGTCAAATTTTTATTCAAGCCATATATTTTCCACTACCTGCTTGCTAGCCCTGTCGTAGCTTCATATGCCTTATAATCTATCTTAAGACTAGGACAGGCACAGCATCCAGTCCCCGGCCGTTAATTTATCAATGTAAAAGGGTAAACCCATATTTTCATCAATGATAAATTTTCGGCAATGCCGCTAGTCAAACTTGGGATCCTTATCTCAGTAGGGATACACTCTACCGACTGAGCTAAGGTGTCGGACTAGTCAAAAGGGTTATGTTGAATTAAGGAATGTTTGTCAATAGTTAATAATTAAAAAATTCTTTGGACAGTGACAGAAATAAACAATACCTATCGCCTTACCCAACTTGAAGCTTATCTACCCCAGTCAATATAGGCTACATGTCATGAGTAAGAGAGGTGTATGCAAGTATCTAGACCGTAAGGTTTATTTATACTGCCGTAAGGGCCGTATTCATATTCCAGTCTCGGGAGTCAACCGATCTTCCAGTATACGTATTAAAAGCAGTTCCTGTTGAATTGGTGGTGCGGGGGGTAGGGCGGAGATTTCCTATCATCCGATTATTTCTTTTAGCACCACGTCTTACTATCCATTTGGGTTATACGCTTAGGTACTATTACGCTAATGGATTAGGAACCGGGAAGGTTGCATTTAAAGGAAGTGAACCCGCATTTACGTGGAGAAGGAGAGAGAGAGGAAAAACCACCCGCATTACATCCGACTGATATTGAACCTTGATCTCCCCGTCATCAACCGTCGTCAACTGCGAGAATAGCGTGTTAGACCATACGGGCACCGAAGAGGGTATCCGAATATCGAGACCAGATATATAGTATCAATACTTGGGCGTCAATCTGTCCCCAATTGGACCTCCTGAGCTGCTTGTTATTGCCGAGACTAGACTATAAATAAACCTTAATTGACGATAACTCGTGTAAGTGTACGAGAGATGATTATGTATCAAGTTAATTCGCGATAGTATTTTGGAATGTGGGGTTAGGGCAAGGGGGGTGGCTCGTGCGACAGTATATTTTGTCATAAATTATTTCTTCTACCAACACTTAAGTCTTACTACCCATCCGAGATACACACGTTTTAATTATGCTAATGAGGTAGGTAGGTATAAAGATGGTATAAGTGAGAGTAAATTTACCCGTATTTGGCGTGAAGGGAGAGTGTAAAACAATTTAGGGAGGAACAAATATTTAGCACGCCCATCCGATTTCCGAACCCCGACCTACTCCTCATCAGTAAGCCAGACTTGATGAATCAGGCATTTAGTCCTCAAGCCTACCGACGCGGGTAGGCTTGATAAAAAAAAAGCTGCTCTTGATCAGTGAGTTTAACTAGTTTTAAAATTCACGAACGCTATCCAATGTAATAGAACAGGATGAGCATGGGGAATTATAAGGAAAGGCACCAGCACTCAACAGGTGGTAGGATGGGAAACCACATTTTATAACAAAGGTGACCAAAATCAGAGGAAATATGAAAAATGTAAGGGAATTCAAAACCGCGATTTAAACTAAGTAAATGTCAGGAAATTTTGTTAATTATCAGGTAAAGTGATGCACCTGGTTGTCTAGAGAAGATGTATTACACCTTAAGGTGGCATGGAAGGTACGCTAGAAAAGGTAAGTGTTTTTACAGTTTTTATGAAAAAACTTTTTTTGGCTGAAATAAATAAAATATTGCTCCAGTAGAAACATAGAGTTTAAATTTCTTCACATGGAGATACCAACATTTGTCGAATATCTGTCAGCATAGCGGCATTAGATGAGAAACTTTTTAAATGAAGATAAACAGTTGTCATTAAATTCCAGGACACCCTCAACAGGTATCCAACAACTATTGAGGTCACCATATGAAGAAAATTAAATTCAATGTTTCTACTGGAGCAATATTTTATCTATTTGATCCAAATAAATGTTTTGCCATAAACACTGCAAAAACACTGCCTTTTTCTCGCATCCCCTTTCATCCCACCTTAAATACGATTTTAAGTTAAATCAATGTTTATTTATTTTTGAGTATATTAAAAAAATAATTGTTTTTAACAATCAAAGCATTTGAATTTCTTTTAAAAAAAATTCTTATAACCTGATTCTAAAATGAATTTTAGTCGGGGAAACTTGAATTTCTGGATCAGGGAATTTATTTTCCGAGGTTTTGTGGTTAACCTGTATAGACACAATCTCGATACATCCAACTGTAATCGAATGAAGGTCAGGTTCTTTTTGTTAAAAAAAAAGCCTTAGCCGGTAATTTAACCGGGCTCCTTAGATGTTGCTTTGATATTATTATTAGTATTTTATAACTTTGTCTAACCCCCTCCCACTCTTATTTCCCTGCTCAATCTTATTTTTTATGCGCAACACATATTGCAACGCAGCTCCTGTTCTCCCTTTTAAGCATAACACTTCAACACCTGATATGAGATTCTGTCGGGGGGGGGTCTTACTGCAGTCCGTGTGTAATAAAACTAGGGGTTCTCATTGCGCAGTCTCTCTTCGGAGTGGGGGTGAACTCTCAAGATGAATGCTGTCATATGAAAACATCCCCAAGGTGCGAGATATAAATTTCATCTCACCCTCTGAAAAAATGTCGGAGGAAAGTAGGGTATTAAGCTCCACCGTTCCCCTTACTTCTCATCACACGTTGTAGGCCGGCCGTTTGGTCTTATGGAGAGAGGAAATGAAATATTTGCAGAGGTTGAAGTTCGACTTTCATTTCTATTTTATAGCTATGTATAGTTCAAAAGAAAGCTAAACTTTGGTTTCTACCCTTTAAATTATAATTTATTATTAATATCATTGATTTAAAAGTGTATCAACACCAGGGTTAAAAGCATCTTGACCACCAATCTGAGACCAAATACATTAATACGTTAAGGTGGGAGTGTAGGGAACGCGAGAAAAGGTGTTTCAGCAGTTTTTATATCAAAACTTTTTTAGTAAAAATAAATAAAATATTGCTTCAGTAGAAACATAAAGTTTAATTCTCTTCGCGTGGTGATATCAACAGTTCGTTCTATAATATCTGTCACGAGCATGACGGCATTAGATGACAAACTTTTTAAATGAAGAGAAAAAGTTGTCATTAAATTCCTTATTCCAAGACGCCCTTGAAAAATATTCAAAACCTGTTACTGGAGAATTATTTGAGTTATTTTGAACAAAAAATTGTTTTGACATGAAAGCTGTGAAAACACTTCTTTTTTGTTGCGTCTCCTAAACTCTCATAAGTTGCGTTTTCATATTTGGGGTATTTAACGTACACTGTCTGAAACAACTTAATACATCACCACACGGCATGCATAATAATTTAACTCTAGAGGCTTATAATCCAAATGGGTAATAAGACGAAATGCTAAAAAAAAAACACACTCTAGAAACAAGTTCTCTAGCCTTAAAAAGGAGAAATCACATTTTCACCAAATATTGGTTAACCCAGTAATCAAACCCAAGACCGTTAGCTAAGTAGGCAAACGTGCTAATGACTGATCCAAGCTTTCAGGCGAGTAATGGTCCTCCCTTTAGTGACGCGCTAAACACAAAGGATAGTTACTAACGTCTCAATCTAGAAGGACAGTGCTATTTTAGAGAAAATGCGCCAGCGTTAGCTCGTAAACGAGAGCCAGACAACCACACCCTAGACATTCAATAAAGTTTCTATTCCCCAAGTCCCTACGGCTACCGAATACAATGCGAGTCTAACGCCTTGGACAACTCGTCCGCCACTGCGGAGCACTTTAACTAACAAATCCAGAGCTAGCGTGACTTAACCCTATACAAAGGGGAAGGTTGTTCCCTCCCACCTCCCCCTGACCATTATCTTCCAGCAGCACAGCATGTTGTGTGGATTTGGTCCAGTGCTGTACACCAGTAGTATTGATATTCCAGTCACAAAGGGAATATTTCTCCCTCTCACATCCCCTTCCTCTTCTCCCCCTCAACATACAAATAGGATGAAGGGGAGGGGGGTAACTTCAGACACAATCAACAGTAGCAACAACGTCAGACTTTTTAATGCTGTGACATCAGTCGCGTATCTCTCTACCTTGTTTGGTTGAAGGTAGTCTATTTACGTACAAAGTCAACACCGATGCGCTTACTGCGTGGGATACCTCCTTTGGTACCGAGTGGTTTGGTTGACACGTCATTACGATCTAATTCCAACCCCTGCTGGGCAGATACAAACGGGGATATGTCTGGTAAAATATAGACAAATACTGAATGTAACTACATTAAGGGTCTGTACGCTTCCGTAAAAGTTTGTGAATTTGGTGGAACAGGGGGAAATAAAAAGCGAGGTCAAGGAAATTAAAAAAAAAAAAAAGTCACCGTAATTTTCAGAGTTATTCGCAATAATTTTTGAAATGCAAAATACAGTCCAGTTTTAATAGGAAGAAAATAGAAAAAAAAGAGACAATTATTTTTTGTGGTCCACACTGATAAATTTTTTTTAATGCTATTGTACAAGTATTTATAAAATCTATAAAAAGCGACAGCTGCAGATCACGTGGTTCTACGTGTGAATACTTGATAGAAGTTATGGTAACTTTATTGTCACATAAGATCCTTCCTATGAAAATTGGATTGTAGAAGAACAGCCCTCTGTAAGCTATTGTTTCTTCTCTACAACCGATATAATTTTGCAAAAGGTATTGACACATTAATTTGTTTTTAATAATAACTAGAAATTTTTAATATAAAATAATAAATGAGATTTTTCATTTATTTATTTGCATATAAAATAAATGGAAATAACATATGTTTTGGTCGGGAAAAGTCGGGAATCTCAAAACTTTAATCAACCTAGTATTATTTCCAGTAAGTAAAATGTCGTTATTAAGTGTTTTATTGATACATATTACAGTAATTGTTTATAAAAACCATTTATATCCTAAATGGGAGTAGAAACCAATCCACACCATTAAAACGTGAAGGCAATTTTTTTTTTAGCTTTGTTCTAATCTAAATTGAAGATTAAATTAATCCCTTGCTATTCTTTACAACTAATAATTATAAAAGTAATAGCTAAAGTGGCATCTCTAATTTATTTTGATCCATAATATTATAAAATATTTGGTAACAATAATTTTCCCCTAATACCCAACAACAATTTGGTTAAATTCGGTCGCCGACCTCGGTGGTCTTGAGGTAAAGTTCTCGCCTCAGGACGCCATGTTCTTTGTTTCAAATTCAACCAGGTTTACGGATTTTTCTTGAGCGATCAAATTCCGTAGCACAACTTCCTTCGGAGGGGAAGAAAAGCCATAGATCCCATGTTAATTGTAAAATGTGAAATAACATTGGAAGGTATGTCAAAATACCTTTTCTGGCAAAATTGGTAGACCCTTTCACTATCACGCATAGAAATTCTCGTGTGCTGATATAATCAGTCGGTTCAGAAAGTTCACGTTACATACCTCAAATAAATGAAAAAAAAAATAATGAAATTGTTAAATTCAGTCTTTAATTTTCCCGTAAATTTACAACCACGATTTTTTTTACACTGTTATTAATATATTTAGCGTAGAAGGTGCTTAAAAATAAGCATAAAGAAACAGAAAGATGCCCTCAAGCTAATCTGCTCTTTCCTTGGCCAATGACAGGTGGAGGGTGTTTTCGCTAAAATGGTTTCCCAGTCCTTTGATAAAAGTGTTGATACATTTAATCTAAAACTATACATTCCTCACTACCCTACCACTATTAGGGAGCGGCCAGACTGGGCGAGCGAGCACGCGAGCGACTAAAATATAAAATAGAACACATTGTTTGTAATGAGAGGTGGCCAGACTGGAGCGCGAGAGCGAGCGACTGAGCGCGCACGCTTGAAAGATAGAACTGGTTCTATTTTTCACGCGCGCTCGACCCGGTGTAGTCTAGTTTACAGGCGCTAGGCAATATTACTGTGTGTTGGTTTTTTTAGTGCTAGGAAAACTTCTCATTTGGACATTTTTATTAATATCGATAGGTTTAGCACACTTGCTACTAACGGCCTAATTTAATTGGTAAGATCATAAACCATACCTCTATGTATATGTAAAACTGATATGTTAAAATACTTCAATATTATCAAAGTAGGCCTTTACAAATAAGAATCACCATTAGCGTGGAGAGAGGAGGAGAAAACCACAACAATAAATCACTTGTTAAAACCACCCCCAGTTCACTCGGCCAAGATTCGGAGCCTCCTCAACAACTAACGAGAGCTATCTACTAATCACGCGCTCGCTCGCCAGTCTGGCCACCCAGTCGCTTGCTCGCTCGCTCACTCGCTCGCACGCTTGTCAGTCTCGCCAAACCCTTAGTGTGATTAAATACGAATAGCCCAGACGAACAGTAAGACGCACTATGGAAAAAAAAATCAATGTGGTTTTCCCAACCTATCTCCAATCAAACGCAAACAATAAATTAAATAACTGCTTTACTGGATGCATTTATTAATCTCAACAATTCTTAAATATTTGTCATAAGAATCTTGGAATTTAATCATAGTTTTTTCATTTCATTTAAAAAATTTCACATTTAATTCCGTTATGTCCATGGAGAATAGCCAAGAACTGTTGATTTAACTATTTGTGGAAAATTAAACTAAACGTAGCTACTGAATCACTATTTCATTTATTTTAGCCCAACATGTAGTTTTTGCTACAAAAAATGCAAAAACTACTGACTTCAACTCGCGTTCACTTCACTACCACCACCGTAATAGAATTGGTAGTTAAAAGTAAAAAAAAGACGATTGACAAACTATATGGTGCCAGTAATGTGTTCATGTTACTGGTTTTAGTTGGAACACACGGTGCATTGTCGGCCCACAAACATTCGAACAATCGCCGCATGACATGAACATTCTATTACAATCCTCACGCTCACGATTTTATGGTCCAGATTCGGCTTCAACTGTCAACAAAGTTAAAATTGCCTGTGACGTAGTGTCACCGTCATTGTTTAGTCCTTCCCTCTTCCTCAATCTCGCGTTCTAATGGGATTCATTATCAAAAGCAGTGCCTTTTGACTTTGCTCGACATAACGCGAGATCCCTCCTGACGGGAAGATCAAAGAAAGACCTCCGTGATTCATAGAGACGTGATTTTCTTTTGTCAAGTAAAAGAGGGCGGAGAGGGTTTGTTTGTTATATGGATACGAGAGATCATCTTTTTGACTTAGAATTTAAATAACAAAGAAAGTTTTTTTAGGAAAACATTTCTTTCACGCCCTAGAATCTAGAGCTATTGCTTGCTTGTTATCAACAACTTAAACTATATAACATAAGGGGGTAGAATGATACAGGAGGAAGAAATACACGAGAAACAGGTTTATCCGAAATTCTGGTTTATCAGGAACATTCTTTCGACTTAAAAAAAAAAGAGAGACTATATTCATATTTACTTCAAAGACCTGCATCAATGGTATGATGGTCTAAAGCGCCACTCTCGCGTTAGACTAGCTTGCCCATGACGGGAAGATTGGTGTTCGAAACCAGGCCAGGTGTATTGAGGATAGTTTTTCCTAGATGTTTTCCCACCATCACTCCACACCTATTCGGGTATAATATTTCCATTAAAATTATACCTTCCTCATTCCTGCTACATTAGCGTGAATGTGTCCATATAGTTTAAACAGGCTCTAATACCGGGTGGGAAAAAACAATTGGACATGCTTTGGAGGAGTTGGCTACACGGATAATGTGCCTGATTAAACTGGGGTGGGGAAGGGAGTGGTTCTATCCAGGCAAGCTTCAACAAAGGGGTGGATTATCCTTATTGTATTTTCACAATCCTTCTACCCGTAAGATGCTGTCGAAATTACTTTCACTCATATCTTTCGTAAGTTGAGGTTGGCCTTTTTTGTCAACTTATTTGAATGTTCCTTTTTTGATTCGATCGACTTCTGTTTTTCCCAAACATAACTAGGGGAAGAGTCGACCACTAAAAAGAGATAACAAATTAAAATGCCTTATTCATTTTTAGTTATATCAAATTGTAAATACATTTCTGTTAAACATATCTCTAAAATAAAATATATAACTTAAACAGTTTTTTCCAAGAATGTTTAAGCTTTTAGATGTCTAGTTCCCGTAGGGCAGGAGTGGCCGGACTTTTGATCTAGGGATCTACTCCAGAGAAGAACAATCCTTTGCGAGCTACTGCGGAATCATAGGCTTACATTGTTTGTTCCAAAGGTAAAAAATAACAACCCATTTTGTGTTGTTTAAATAGTAAAGTATATTGCATATAAAAACGTATACTCCTTTCACACACTGCAATTTAGTTTTTCATCAAACCACATAACATAAAATTTCCCTGAAAAAAAGTATTTTCTCATTAAACACTTTGCTTTGAAGTTGCTTAATAATCTTAGGATAGTTAATTGAATGAGAGTTCATAATTAGTCAGTGTCACAAGTGAAGGCAGGATTGTAAATGGTCAACAGTAAGACAGCTTCAATATTTCGATTTTCTAATGTTGATTTGAGTAAAAATCTACAAACACTAACTTTCATTTTCTTTCTCTCAATCTTTTTTAATCGATCGACCAAACTAGCGTCCGTGGTTGACCGTTAGATCACGATCGACTGTTTGGCCCCCTTTGCCATAGAGTTACGGTTTTAAAATAGTTAAAGTGGCTTACGATTATATTTCTCCAGAATATACATTAGATAGTAGTAAAATGAGAATATACATATATATAATATATATATATATATATATATATTACGTTTACGTTATAGTAGTATGATTAATCTGAATGCTCAGCAGAAACATCTGCACACGATGGTCATAAGAGAACCCTCCATTGAAATATCTTAGGAATCAATACTTTCCAGGAATTGTTTTATTGAAGGAACAACTTCCTATACAGTTATTATAACTAAACATTTTATAATATGTTAAAATTTATTGGCTGATTAACGTAAGAGTTCACGGTAAAGATACGCTTTTTGTTCAAATAAGGATTTCTTAGTTGGAATAACCGTAAATCTACCAGGGTGATAATTTTGAGATGCTGTCCGGAAAATCTAAAATAAGTTGACACAAATAATTTTAAGATGATTAAAAGAGGAAGGAGTGTTTGAAGTCAAGGCGAAACTTTTTTTATAGGAAAGAGGGAAGAGTGTGGCGGATAGTATAACACTGCGAGCGTTGTTATAGGAAAGAGGGAATTGTGTGGCGGATAGTATAACGCTGCGAACGTTGTTATAGGAAAGAGGGAATTGTGTGGCGGATAGTATAACACTGCGAACGTTGTTATAGGAAAGAAGGAATTGTGTGGCGGATAGTATAACACTGTGAACGTTGTTATAGGAAAGAGGGAATTGTGTGGCGGATAGTATAACGCTGCGAACGTTGTTATAGGAAAGAAGGAATTGTGTGG